>JAFELO010000136.1:230155-245251 GCA_017140195.1 Eumaeus atala
TTTCAAAAGCTTGTGTCGTTGCTGCATTGTCACGTTTCATCGGACGCATACTTAAGAGCCGGCAGTCGCCGGCCGCCTAAGTATTATCTTGTGAATAGGCTTAGAGGCCCTGTGCGTCGACGGGTACAGTGAGAACTCACTCTGATTATACATTAGTGCATTTTAAAGAGAAAATTACAAGAAGGTTTTTGACAGGGACCTTAATTATGACAAATTACCAGTCACCAGCACCACCAAATTCTGCATTGCAGCCGATTGGGCCGCATCGGCGGGGAGGTGGTGGCGGGGGAAGTATGTCGAGCCCTTGCGCTGTCAGGTTACGTTCTAATCAAATCGAATTTATTTTAAAAAACACGTAAAAACACATACAGTGAAATTACTAATGGCACTCAAACTAAGCTAAGCTTGTATCTTGGACCGCCACAGTATACATTTAAATTTCAGCGAACAGTATACGTTATACCATAGTACAAACTTTTGCTCCTGGTGAAATTTTTAAATAAACAGAAACGTAGAGGTATATTTTTATTTTTTATTCGGTTTGTAAGTTTCTGAGCCCATCGGAGGGGAGAAATAATATCAACGGGCGTCGGTAGCCACCAAAAGACAGACTGCTCGTTTGCTCTCTTATAATATATACAAATTAATATTTGCTGTAGCCAAATAGCTTTGTGGATTCGCATTGAGTTCCATCTGTGAGTCCGTTATATGTATTGTCTGATCTCGAATCATTTTACGGTCGCTAATAAAAGCAATGTTTTGAATACGATTCAAATATCATAATCTATACTAGTTACTAATACTATAAAAAGGGAAAGTTTATAATTTGATTTGGTCGTAGTACAGGCGCACTTACATACTGGTAACGCTTACGTGCAGGTAATATATAATTTTAAGAAAAACAAAATCAAAACATAAAGTACCAAAATGGGCACCATTATTACTTATTATTAATTAATTATTTAAATTTGACTTTATCTACTATATATTAAAATGGTTATTATAGATAATTATTTGGTAATTATTATTGAATATCAAGAAATTTAAAAAAAAATAAAATATATATATATATAATTGGAAAAAATCTTACCCTAATTCTTGCTTCACAATCTTTATTTATTTGAAGTTCATTGTCAATTAGTATATTATTAATTTATTTAATAATGAAATGTTAGGAGAGTATTTCGGTCGGAGTTCGAGCAGGTTGTGAAGTGTGAACTGTAAGGGCTCTCGGCTCTGGGTCTACTCATACCCTAACATCTGAACTGCGTTTGCAATAACGTCGTGGACACACTGAAAGTTTCGTTACACCGTGTAAACATTGTGGCATAACTTATGACTCGTTTCTCCATAGCTACGGTTAGTAAACAAAACCTCGTAAATGTAAAAGAAAATGCAACATATTAGAATAGTGGCAATACGTACAGCAAAACCGACTATGTTAAGCTGTCGTTACATTTTATTTAAGATAGGAAACTGTAATGCGAAAGCGCTTTTTGTTTATTTTGAAACGTGAAAATTTTTTGTATTAAATGAGCCTGGATTTTATGGAATATATATTAGACCTACAAATGCTACATATTTTTAGAAAGAAAGAAAATATACTTTATTGTGCACAAAGTAGTTACATATTAATATTTAGGTACAAAAAAATTATAAAATAAAATAAAAAACTAGTGTATACAAGGGCGGTCTTATCGCTACAGTAGCGATCTCTACCATAATAAATCCATGACTATCCATAATAAAGGAAATATACACTTATATTACAGATTGGGATCATAACCGAAACAAAAAGAACTAAAAATTACATATAAACACAAAACATAAATAAATATCCATATAATTAATATAAATAAATAATAATTACACTTATTACATAAATAAATACATTCATACATACATACATTTGTATATCAACATCATCAACTGGTAGAAGTGTAAACAGATGAAGGATGCAGAAATTTTAAATTTGTATATAAACTAAATATAATTAACTATTTATGGTGTCATTAATGTAATATACTTTAAGTAATCTCTTAAAAGAATCAATTCTTTTGGCGTTCCTAATATTGAATGGTTGTGCATTCCACAGCGTTATAGATTTTACTGTAAAAGAACATTTTATTGAAATTACTATGGCTTATACCTATTTCACCATTCTATTGTAGTATAGTTATTTACGTCTTAAAAGTTTGAAAAGGTTTTTAAGAAGTAAAGTTTCCGATATCATGCGAAGAATAAGCTCCCTGAAGTGGTCATGGGCTGGTCACACACTCAAAAGACCAGATGGCAGATGTGCCACAAAGCTTCTGGAGTGGAGGCCGCGTTTAGGAAAACGAAGTGTCCACCAGGTGAGAAGACGACCTCTGTACACTAGCTGGTCCGGCATGGATGCGAGTGGCAGATCGGCCGTCTTGGCGTTCATTGAAAGTGAAGTATGTCCAGAAATGTACCGGAAAGGGCTGATAATGATGATGATGAATGACGAAACTTTTTTAATCCTTTTCATGGCACATTAGAGTAGCATATAATATAAAAATTCAAAACAACAGGTACATAACGGAATATTATTCTAGTTTTTTATTATAAGTAGTTATCTACTTATATGTCTTTATATAAACTTTATTTTTATTTAATCCACATAGAAGATCTGACATATTGCAGGGTTAGAAAATATACCGAATAAAATACCAAGTCTATGTACCAGAATGTTAAAAAAAATTGTACCGGTACTTTCTCTATGCTGTACTCGCTGGGCCAGTGAGGTGTAGGTGTCACCGTAGCCCATATCGCTCGTTGAAGGATGTTTTAAAATGGCAATTATAAACAATGCTCGATGACGGACCCGGCGCGCGGGCCCACACACACACGAGACGGTCCGACACGACACGCTCCCCCTATACGACGCGACACGACATACTCTTTCCCCTCCACACGATACTCTCCGTCTACGTGACTCATATCGACGACGCGGTGTAAAGTACCCCTTACATATATTTAATTTCTTGTGTAAACATATATGACCTACTTACAACAATATAGTACAGTAAAGTTTTATTTAATTATTTAACTAGCCCGACGTTTCAGAAGCTTTTTAGTAACCATGGTCAAGGGTAAAGTCCACTCGTGAACTTCCGAAACTTCAGGTAGTTGAATAATAAAATAAACCGCGACAAGGTCCGTGAAAGTAGATTTATTGTAATGCGTAGGATTCGCGTAAATTTAACTTAACTAACTTAACAAGTTATCAAACGAATGAGTAGTCTCAAATAAAGTGGAAGGTAATAAGGAAATTCATATTACTTGAAGAATAACGTCTATAGATGTCAGTGTACCTTTTGCGTATGTTAATTTTTTTGTAACATTTTGAACAAAAATATAGTCTTAATTCATACGTATCATAATGTATTTTTATGCTTGAATAAAGATACTATGGAATACCATAGAATAGAATTAATTTCTATAACATAGAAACTACTAATCATAAAAATAAAAGAAATATTATTTATAATATAGTGTATACGCAGAGACAAATCATATTTTTGCTGTAAAAATAAATTGATGACTGTGTTTACATTATTTATGTAATTGTGCAAGTGTGTTATCTATGAAATTACATGTGTTTAATAAAGACAGACATATTAACTACACAGGTTACTCAAGTTGTCGTAACAATATTTATTGTACTGAAATTATCACAGGAATGGAGTAAATATTTAATTTTCATTCACAATATGTTAATTCACTCCATTCATTCATTTCACAAAAACTTCTACCCCCTTTTTTGGGTATAGATAGTATGCCTGTAATGTCAAATTCAAAATTTTGGTATAATTTGTTCAATTTTGGTATATTTTGTCCTACAATTTTCGTATTACATTGAATTAAAAGTGCTGTATTAATAAATTGTTATTAGTCCTTAGTGTAAATGATATTAGTGTAAATGATATCTAAAGTTAGTTCTTAGCGAATGTGGCGTATGTTCGTAAGTTATTGTTGAGAACGAGCCGCACAACCTATCAATGCGATCGATCGCTAGTCTACAACCGGACTCGATGTGTTTGACAAGTTAATCAAGTGAGTTACGTGTTTAGAGAACAAGTCTGAATGTGTAAGGTAATGTTTGTCAATCACAGGGCTACCAGATGTTATAATATATCAAAGCCCAACCAATAAAAAAGTATATGCAATATTATTCTTTTCTATTAATTCAATGAAAAGAAAGCGCCGCTAATGAAATAAAAAAAAAAAGAAATTTTATTTTCTACTTATTCTTTTTTTTTTTCAAAAATATACCTCAGTGTTAATCATTTTTATCTGACTAGGTGGCGTTTTCTCTAAAGTTTAAGGCATTTTAAAATTACTTTATATTACAGACTTAAGTATTTTACCTTTTTTATGGAAAGAGAAAACGAACGAGCCTTTATTACGTCTACCAACGCTCATGAACATCAGCATAATTACTATGACTCTGCGTTGCACTACTTTTCACCTCCCCCAATAGGCCACCGGCTACCGATCTACCAGCTCTCTGTAAGAATTTGGTACAAATTAGCAGCGCCCCGCTGTTTCGCTGGCGTAAACTTTTACGATGCAGGACTTTCATACCAAAACTTGTCAACCCTTCGCGGTGGACTTTTCAAAAATCCACTTTGAGTCTTGTCATATAACATTGTGTCAGGTGCATCAGATTCTGGTAGGACGCAGTGTGGTGCAGTGGACACGTGTGTCAGTTTGAATGGCGCTCGTAAATAAAGTTTCAAGAACCGTTCAGTCCCGAGCCTCGCCGAGCTCGTAGAGCCGAGTGCCGAGTGCCCAGTGCCGAGTGCCGAGTGCCGAGTGCCGAGTGCCGAGTGCCGAGTGCCAACTACTTTCAACTGACGTCTTGTAGCATGTTTTGTAGTTTGTTTTGTAGCATTCACACCATTTCCCAATACACTACTTCAATTTATTACAAACAAATACGTTACATAGTAGTTAACACCTTGTATATTTTATCATTGTTACTCGTGTTATAATTTCCTTTCATTTGTTACTCTTTCAAGCAAAAACTACTCACCGTATTTGGTTGAAATTGGCACAGATGTGGATACCCATCTGCACCAACAATCCGGAGTAAAATATAAATACCCTTGGGATTTAGATTACGCGGGGTGAAACACCGGGGCACAGAGAGTTCAATGTAAATCATCCATATTATTATATTATGCACAGCATATGTATTTTGTGGAGACAAGTAGGATCTAAAAAATGAAATCTTCTAGATCTGGAAAATACTTTTCATAACATTAAAAAATTATGCGTATTTACAAAAATCTGATCCTACCAGACTCCTGCAGCAGCCGATTTCCATGTTTGTTGCCATCATTTCTCCGCACTCGTTGCCCTTATAATTTACAATTAATATTGGAAATTAATCCACTTGACCATGATGGCCTAAAGCAAGATTGAACAGGACGTGCTGCTGTAGAGCAAATACCCTATACATATGAGTTAAAAAGAAGTACCATTATTCTGCTCTTAGATTCTTATGAAGGATGATAAAGGTGTGGTCGATGGATACCTTATCTCTATCTGAGCACATCAGCATCAGCTGAAGTGAAAGTCGAAATAAGCGACGCTTATTTCGACGCGAAGGAACTCGCGGTACATATACACCGAGGCCGTCTAGGAACATTTAGGTCTGCCCTATCCCCAAACTGAACTCTGCTTGAACGTCTACAACCCTACAGAGCGGCTTGGCACGATGACAATGATGAAACGGAAATGCCAATCCATGGGACGATAACGAGTTACCTAAACACATCTCCAGTTTCAGAGCGACTCGAGTGTCAGCGCTTCAGTTTCTCGAACTGTTATTGCTCTGATAACGTCTGTCGCCTATTAGCTTTTGCGAGTTCCATGCATACCGCTGCGTGAGCGTCCGCACCTTGACTAAATAATCAACGTGGAACCTCAAAAATTGCTGCATTGCAGCTTAATCAGGCTGGCGCTGTTCTATTATATGCCGGTCTTAAGTAAACGAGAGTTAGTTAATAAGAACAACTTGTAGTAGTTTCGCGAAAGAATACAGGAAACGAAAAATGCCCTCATTGTTAAATTCAAGAACACATGATACACTTGTGCTATCCTCAGCTCTAGAGAGGGCTGCCCCTTAGCTACGTACTTGCCCGACCACCACCCCACCACCTTATCAAACTTATTCGTAACCCTACAAACACATACCATTTATTACACGCTAGTGGAATCCAGTAGCCCAATGGTGAGATGGAATACAGCAAGGCAACACTTTTCTATTTGCACCACATTATATTGTAAAATGATATAACGAGATTCTTGTTTTAGGTAGTGGTGCGCAGGCGCGGCAGGCGCGGTGTCTACGCGCAGCGCTGCACTCCCGTCTCTCTGGACGCCTACAGCCTCGACAGCGTCAGCGTCGGCCACAGGAAAGGCAACCAGCGGCTGAGGGCCAGCAAGCGGAGCTACGGGAACCCGGCGTATGATGACGAGGTATTACCATCTATTTTTATCTTTGTACCAACTATGATTACAAATAGGTGGTACGTGTATCCTCAGGTTGCTCAACGTACTGCCTGTGTCTGCACTGGAGCATACTTGAGGTTGCTCAAGGGTTTAAGACTTGTTAGCAATGCTGAAAAGAACTATGTGAAGAATATTTGTAATTTGTAATACTATGGATGACGATATTACTAATTGCACAAGTTATAAACTTGTAATGTAATGGAAGATTAAGGTCTTTGTATTGGTTCGTAGATAAATTTAATTGGAAACCACTACTATAGAACATTTCGATGGTAAATTATTATTTAGCTGAAAAGTAAGTAAAGGTGAGTGATCAGCCAGAGGCTCTAACTCCAGACAGCTCGCCTAGTTATACCTGTAATGTGTTATGTCTGTAAAGTTTATACATGTCTATGAGCTTATTATTCGGACATATTCCTACCTTCCCCGAATGAAACGCGGTATCAAGTGAGGGTGACGTAGCTCCCCGGTACTGCCTCGCGCTGATCCCAAACTTTGGGTAAAATCCCACCAAAACTTACAGGTAACTTCACACCCCATGAACTACGCCGCTCTGACAAACTTCGCAATGGACGTTGACTCGATCACATCGGAGTTCGCCGAGATCCCGTCAGTCACGGTGCGGCCTGAGGAAGTACCTCCCGGGTGTGAGGACAAGAACCGCTACTCCAATGTGCTGCCACTGCCCGAGACAAGAGTGCCGCTGAAGCGGATCGGCAACGATCCGACCACAGAATACATCAACGCAAACTATGTGACGGTAAGGCACCTAACGACTGCATTCGCTCGCTCATGGTTCTAATATTTTATATATTCCCTCACTCTTTCATCTATCACAATTCAATTTTCTCAAAAAGTACATTTAATGATGTCACAGGGACCACACACCTAAACAAGGTAAAAATAATTGTTTGAGACTTTCACGTTCGTTACACATTTTGTAGTTATCAAACGGGTTCTAACGCGATACTTAAAATAATCTGCTCGTGAGCACGGCTAGTGTAACCCGGTCGAAGCGTCGAGCAAGTTATTTACTAAAAACTTAGCCAGTACCTTGTAATTAGTATTTTAACTATCGCGTGAAACCCGTTAGATAATAACAAATAGGTAAAATAAGTCGAATGGAAGGTATAGTGTAATAAGCGTATGTCGGATGCGGCTCGCGAGCGGAGAGGGTCATAAGTCACAGACCTAGATAGCTGGTTGGCCAATTGTAGACTGCTGACGCCCATAAATATTCGCACAACCTGCGGTCACGCAGATGATGCAATTGTACGGCTTTTACTATTACAAGCAAGGGAACAGGGCAACATAGCCTTCACAGAACGCTGGTGTTATGCGAGTGAGAAACAAGGAAATCCTATTTTTATTATTTATTTCATTTGCTAATTTGTCGGCTAATTTACCGTTATATGTATCAGGGGCCCGGTAACATCCGCAACTTCTACATCCTCTGCCAGGCGCCGCTCGCCAACACCGTGGTGGACTTCTGGCGCATGATGTGGGAGCAGAACTCCAGGCTCATCGTCATGCTCACGGAGTACATGGAGAACGGAGTTGTAAGTCAAGTCATATAAGACTTCATTATACATCAGTATAATGAAGTCTCAGATTACGAGGGTTCTTAAAACTTAGCGGTAGTGCTTTTTTTTATAATATGGGGGGACAAACGACCAATCGGAGCCTTTTTACAACTAGCGAAGCCCACGAACATCAGCCTATTTACTATGCCGATGCGTTACCCTACTTCTAAATTGGCCAAAATGGGCCTTGTATATTGCTACAGCCAATTACGGCCGGCACAAACTGGGTAGTGACTGGTGTCGCTCGCTCTCGTAAGACCCACTGACCGACCCTAGCGGTCTCCCATGGCTATATGGCAGACTCATTGATTTACACAATATATCTATTTTAAATCATGGCCGGGCTGAAAAACTTTTCGTTCAAGTTGCAAGCGTTACTGCACCATTAGCATTAAGTATTCATAGATTCAGTGTCGATATCCTATCATAATGGCCGGCCGCGTGCCGACAAACCTCTGAAAAAATAAGTTCTGCGGATGTCTGTCCTGTACCTCGTCTGTGCTTACGAAGAAACCACAGAGGAGTTGGTCAGGATTCTAATGATAATAATTAATGTGAATTTCAGGAAAAATGCTACGAGTACCTCCCTCCGTCAGAAATATCCGACAACCGGCGCACGTTCGGTAACTTCCAGATCATCCTGAAGAAGCGAGAGCAGAGAGACAAGTACGCGATCTCCAGCGTCCAGCTGGTCAACCTGTCCACCAGGACCTGGCGGGAGGTCACTCACCTCTGGTACTTCTGGCCGGCCAAAGGCGTGCCTGATGACTACGACTCTGTCATTGACTTTTTGTTCGAGATGAGAAGTTACATGAAGGTCTCTCAAACTGCCAAGGAGTACGATGAAGAAGGTTCGTTAGCTATACTATCTAAGCTGTGGGTAGGGACGTAATGAAATTGTATTTGATATTTTACTTTCGATCACTTCCTTTGGTGAATTAACAATTTATTTGTCCATCAACTTTGACCAACGACTTCGGTCGATTACCGCACGTTGTTTGCTATCTTTTAATTCTAACACGAAGTAATTACTATTCCTAAAAAACTATAATCTTAATTTAAAATCAATAATATAATTGTATTGTTTACTCCAAAATTTACAAGGTCCTATCAGACTTTCTGAACTCAATTCCCATTTTTGCTTCTCACAAACACTAAGTCCTCAGGATCGCCTGTTGGCGGTGTCATGCTTACTTATATTCTTGAATATTTCAGGTGTAGAAATAATATACGAAGACGAAAACCGCTCGTCCTACAACAACCTGACCAAGCTGAGGAGCGAGAACGGGTCCGGTCACGGTATGAACATATACTCCCCGGCCCGAGCGGAGGAGAAGCAGAGGAGCATCAACGGTAGCAGCACCTTGGGCAGGATGAAGGCTGCTTCGGAACTTCAAAGTAACATTTGTTTTTTTAGATAGTCAGTCTTTTATATATTTTGATTAGATATTATGACACGGGGATCCATTGATGCGAATCCAGAGTAGTCAACTGCCTAAGTTGTCTACTCGGCCTTACGGTCGATCTGGCCCTGATTTTATCCTTAAATTACGTTTTAGTTACGATCGTCTTTTTATATAAAGAAAGTGAAAAAGCATTGAATGTGTGTACAAGGCATTAGGTTACGTCATTTCGAGCTAATTTGATTGACTATGAAGAATATCTTGAAACGTCCAGTTAGTTATTTTTTAACATGAAGTACTAAATCAGCAACACGGCGCAGCGTGACTAAAAAGAGCAAATTTAATGTTCGTGCTGATTGAACTCTGAGGTACATGTTTAGCGATTTGGCTCCAAACTGTAAAAACAAAGAGGTTCCATTTTCTTTCTTTTTTAGAGCCTTCGCAGTGTTTCGGCCGTCGGCCCACTTCGCCACTAAGTGTTGTGCTCTTGTGCAGGTGTCCGTCCATGCACGGTGGTTTGCGCGTCGGGCGCGGGCCGCAGCGCGGCGCTGGTGGCGGCGGAGGAGTGCGCTCGCGCTCTGGCGGCGGGGCGCGCGGACGTGCCGCGGGTGGTGCGCCGCCTGAGGGCGCAGCGCCCGCACTCGCTCACTAACAGACATCACTACATGTTCCTGTACAAGGTGATACTTACACACAGTTCTGTTCGTGTTCAGAATAAATTAATTATCCTTCTGCGGCAAGGTCAGATATTAGTCGATTTCCACATATCTCGCCCACACTGCCACTAAACATGTGAGTAGATGACCGCCAAACAGATAATTACGTACGTTCGTTTAATTTTCCATTTCAGCTGCTCAGCGAGTACGGGAACAAGCTGATGGGCGGCGGAGTGGACAACATATGAACATCCGGATGTACCACCACCAATGTACAGACTGAATCACATTTGGGAAGCTGTCTTTCGTATTGTTAATGTAATTTTATTCAGTTTACGTTTGCGTCAATCTTGCGAATGATCAAAATATAGTTCGCTAAAACAGCTAGCTCCATCATTTCAACATTCTATAATAATAAAATATACTTATAGATTGTAGCGGTATAGAATACGGATTAATTTGTATGTAGCGTAGGGTTAATTCATAAGTGTCCGACGAAGAGCAGCAACTATTAGCTCCCGGACGTTATCGAACTCCTCTCTCCGTACACTCCGTACTCGGACTCTGTTCTCATCTTATATCTCTGCACTTAACACCACGCAGACCGGTTGTGTGGGCAATGATTCAAATGAAGGTGCTTTAATATAAGAAGCAGAGCGATTGGTCGTTACGTTATTATACCAAAGCATAAGACGAGATCTCTACTAAACGAATTGAGAAACTATTTATAGGGTAGAACTAATGTTAGTGTAGGTGCATACGTCATAATAAGGCGCTGCCAATTTGCGTCTCGGATAATTTGATTTTCATATTTCTAGTGTGTAGTATAAAGCAAAGAAGAGATGTGTAGTAAGTAAGATAGGACCTGTTGTATGCCCAGTTTCTTAAAATTACGACGCTGATAAACTTCTCCGTCTAAAAAAGTAAACCAGCAGTGGTTACAAGTGGGTGTTAGAAGCTGTACGCCAGGCTATTATATATTCATTGTTTACTTGTTTATCTGCATATCTATAAGCATCCTATTGCATTTCTGTATGCTTTATATAAAGTTGAACAATGTTAATTAGTCTCTGTAGGTAAGTTCTTATTATCATAGCATTTCACTCGCACAAAATAGTGTATACCCACCATAATTAATTTCCTGCACGACTGAAACATTTGAAGCGATAAACCGATCGTATGCGTTGTAGCGAAAAGTACTCTCGTTGAGCTGATATCTCGATACTCGGAGCACGAGAGCTGCTGGACATTTTAAGTCACTTTGCATGTACAATTACATAAGCGTTTTAAAACCTACAGGCCCGCTCTAGTGTTTGTTTTACTAAATATTTTTCTATCTAAAGAGGTTATAAATCAACAAAGGTTATAAGACAACAAGTGTATCTTAAGGTTCAGGGGAATCTTAAGCAGCACTTGTCTGGTTCTGTTTGGCAAAAGTTATAAATAACTTAACATTAATTCACGAGAAAAACAAAACACACAGCACACAGAGAACCGACATCTTTTTGTAGGACCAAAGAATCCAGCTGTTCAGAAATAACTCGAGTCGCGCTACGTTATATGATGTCAAATCAAACGAGCTGATATTGCGTGGTGGAATTGCGGTGCGTAAAGGTGGGAGCAGTACTCCATATGCGGTCGGAATTGCGTCTTGTAAAGTTGCAGCCGATGGGCGGGATTGAAGGACTGCTTCGCCCTATTGAGCGCGATATTATATAATATTGATTCCTTGAGACTAGTTTAGCCTTCGCTTCCAAATTACCGCGGAACTAAGCGTTACTCAGTGTCGACACCAAGTATTCCATACTAGCTGAGGCCGATAGGTAGGTGTTCTGAAAACGAGGAGATACGACGAAGGGTGACTTTTTAGCGGTAGGCGCGCAAACTTGTGTCTTATGGGTGTGCACGTAATAGTTCAGACAGAGCACTACGTATCGTAGTTTCTAGAGCTAGGCAACTTATTTCTAGAATGACCTTGTAAAAGTAATACTGTGTACATTTATTTCAATTTCATAAAACGGTTTTAATTATTCCTTTTGTTTCACATAAGTGATTATGTTTTTGTTTCAATTATTAAAATAATTTTCTTAGAATTTATATAAATAGATATTATTTATAATATTTTCGCGCTATTGTCATGCTGTGATTTGTACTAACCTATGTTTATTGTAAATTAAATATTAACTTTGATTGTAGTGGGTACATATTATCAGGTTCTTTTTATCCAATATTATGATTGTTTAAGATAAAATACTCAGTGGTAATATCCATTATATTATTTTAAAATACATAGATAATAAATTTTAAATGTAATATTAGTTTTAATTTGAGATTAATTTAATGTGGCAATAATTGTGTAGTTTAAACAATGACACTTGTTACGTCACACTGTTGTGTTTATCTATGGTGCATAGTTTATTGCTGTTATTTATTTTTATTGTTTTTGTTTTTTAAATGTTTTGTCACATGATGTACATGTATATGCATAGCTTGCACATTTTATAATTAATCAGTAAAATTATAATATTACCAAAAACATGTATAATTCAAGCAAAGATAAATGATTAATAATAAAATTCCCCTACGATTAGCTGTAACGTGTAATATTAAGTATACTTGTATTATACCTGGTACATATTTTATAATGCGTCTGCTTTGTTTTATTTTACGAACATGTGTCTATAAGAGAATAATTCATCTAACTACACAGACCAAACTCTACTTATAAATAAATAGCGCTCCGCCCCGGCTTCGCTCGTCAATGATACGGGCACCTTAAACAATTACATACTAAAACCTTTCTCGGGAATCACTCTCCGTGGGTAGAATCCACATGTAAGTCCGTTTAGTAGATTTTGAGAAAATCGATCAAAAACAGAGTCTTTAGGGACTTTGATTTATAATATGCCGTAAGCAGTACAGTTATGTTATGAGAAGTAGGACTGTCAAAATAATATGAGACGTGTTTGTAGGGTTAACAGAATTGTATAATGTATGCTTGTCTGTCTTTGTATATATACTGCTGTATGGTGTGGTTTCTATGGTTCTAAGAAATAACCATTTTAATAAACCGAATACGATTCGAGATACAATCGCCGACATATGTGTGTTCAAATAGAACAGTTAGTGTCAGTCCGAGCCTCGTATTCACTGTCAGACGCTGTAAGTGGCACAACCCGCAGACGTGGCTCTCCTCGCTGCTGGAGCTCGGACCATCAAGCCGGGCTGGGAGCCCGCCACTACGTGATCTCGATCTGCCGTGGCGTCGGAGTCATGCACCGAGTACGACCTGGAGCACAAATCTGAAATATCAATGGTCAATTCATCAATATTAATGGAGCATTCCCTAAGGCCGCCGACGCTCTTAAACATCTGCACAGGCTATGCAGTGGTCAATGAGACTCACAAAGCACAAGAAACGCTTCGGGATAGCAGCCAGTAGACGCCGGTGTCCCGTGCGCGAGCGGAGCCCTGCAGCGCCTGCAGCAGCAGGCCGCCTCAAAGATCACGAGACTGACAATTACCTGGCCCATGATGCTGCCTGCGTCCTTCTGCGACATAATCCTTCACAGTCTGAAATAGATGTCACCAGCTGAAGCGGCGAGAGAACGTTTCATTTGTATGAGGTGGCGTCTATGCGATCAATTATATAGCGCAATAAAGAATTGTATAACGCACACGAGGCATTCCTCTCTTCCTTTTTTATCATTCATCTTCATGTTGTGTTATTATTTTCTCAAAATAGTAATAGTGTTTTTATAAAGTAGTAAAAAATGGGTACCAGTGAGAACCTATCTCACTGGTACCCATTTTTTATCCACACTAAAAACATGTAGTTTCCAGATTACATTGATATCATAGTTGAGCCGGTCCAGGCCAGGTTTTACCTTTAGCTCCCCACCATGGTTCAAGCCTTTTCGTGACCCAGAAGAAGCCAATTGTCCCGAGGGCGAAAGTTGCACCTCCCTTATAAGAGCAGGAGGAGGTATCGCTCTCGGTTGAAGGGGAGAGGATTGGAACCTTACCTCATTGCACTGTCCCAAAGTCAGTGGGTTTGTGCTGTAGGGCGAGGCAACCCCATCTGTGGAGGTGGAGCCAGTCCTTTAGTGGGCTGACTAGCCGTCGAGGTGCCTGATGATTGTTCCGCCTCACCAAGGGCGGCACCGATGGCACTCGCGGTGGTTTTTGTGGGTATTCGGCACTATCATGTGCTGCTATTCCCACACACTACTGGTTGGATAGATAGAAACGATATATATATATATATATATATATATATATATTCTAAAACGTCAGTGTGCGAATGTGCCATTGGCAGTATTACGTAACGTGAAGCAATAATTTGATCACTGAAATTACGATGAAGTCATGGTGTTATTCTAGTGCAAGGACATAACTACTCCATACATTTGCTATATACTAGTGGTAGTGGTAGCTGTGGTTGTGTTGCCAGCAAAACTGTCAGTTTTGTTCAATGGATTATGGTATGGATAATGGCAATCATGTGCAGCCACAGACGTAGCCAGGATTAGAAGAAGAAAACCTGACTTATTCTATGAGCCAATTACTCGTACTGATTACATTAGTAATGTTCGCGTCCCTGGGTTCTAAGAACAAAATGTTTGCCGAAGTAGACCCATTCAATTTATCCAGGGAACAAGTACTTTTTGATGGAACGTTACTCATACACACGCACATATATATACACACACATACACACTCTCTCACACACACACATACACACACACACACACACACACACACACACACACACATACACACATACATACACACATACAAACACACACACACATCCACACACAGAGATACTCTCGCATACACGTACTCATTCACGCACACGCGCGCGCACACACACCGACGCATACACAGATACACACGCACACACAC
>JAFELO010000136.1:245950-275723 GCA_017140195.1 Eumaeus atala
CGCACGAGACGCGACACTGAATATGCCATTTTGGGGCGGTTACGTGAGCGACAGATATCTCCCAGGTCGTGCCGGTCCGATTCCGTTGCATAGGAGGATGTGGTGTCGTGCACCATGCATGGCACTACCTCTTCCTATGCAGCAGGGCACTACGTCTTCCTTATAAATATATTATTAAAAATCAAACGTTTTTTGAGATATGGTTTGCTGATGTACATGCGTACCACATGATGCCAACAGAAATACGCAAAGGCCAAAAGTTAAAGACCTCGGGCGCGTCAGCTGTACGAGCGAGTAGCGGTCGTCTCGTCTAGGTCATCGCATGGTAAGAATTTCAAAGACAATTAGGCCACCTCTTTTTTACATATTCGAAATGTGTTATTTAGTGCAGCATCTTACAAGACACCTGTATAACATAGTGACGATACCTCAAGAGCTCCATATGTGTAGAGTCTCGCCATGGCTCGTCGGCGCTCCTCCTGTCTCGTCGGGACTCTCTCGCAATAATTGGGAATTTTCTGGAACATTCTTGAACATTCTTTGTCACTACAACATGTTGACAAGTCCATGTAGACGTCACTACCAACAGTTAAGTCTCATAGTCCATATCTATGAACACGCCCGGCTACTCGGCTCGGGTTGCTACTGAAGGGTTCTCGGCATTGGGTTTTTGTTTTGGGAAAAGAGTTTTTATTGCGCCACTATTGTTCTGACTAAGCGTACAAGTGGTAGCAGGAACCTCCTCGACTGCCAATTACTCCCCCGAAGCGATTCCTCAGTGGAAGGTAGTGTCATGCTGGCGTTTCGTGAGGTGCATAAGTTTCCGGCGGCCCATTGAAGTGGTGGAACGAAGAAGGGTCACGTCTGCAAAGTAAATATACGGATGTCTATGGGGGTTAGCCCGTTTGGCGCTCGCCCACCACAGGTAGTTCTGCCGAATTTGCAGGCGAGTGGGCCCGGCTGGCTGAGGTGGTAGTCAGTACTTCTGGTTCTTTACTTTACGCCCATATTATAAAGTAATGATTGTAGATAATCCGCCGTCGCATTTCGTCGACTAATCCGTTGGGATTAGTTTAAGGGGTGGCAGCGCATCTGCACAAAATACGACTAGTTCGAGGTTCCCACGCAATAACAAAAATGTTATACGACTAGCCTTCCTCCGCACTATCGTTATGAGCGTTATCCACGTCTGGCACTGTAGCAGCAGCGCAGACGGCCTCGAGCACGCCGACGGCGATGATCAGCGCCTCCCGCGCCCGCTGCAGCGCTCCCAGGTGGCCGGCGATGTGGTCGTGCATGCCATTAGACTGTGCTCGTTGCACCTGAGGGAAACCTCGCATTATCTACGTTTATTTTGGTTGTAAAAAAGAGAGGATTAGTTTAAAGGACAGTCCGGAAGGTGTGTGTGACCTACCCTACAAACCAGAGACGAGAATTTTTATAGCCTGAGGGGACAAACGAGTAACTGGTCTTTTACCACAACTGCGACAGTAGGAAACTCCATGAAAATTAACACAAAATGATCTCCAAATTTTTACAAGTCGCACGAAACGCGTCAGCATAGCCTATGCCCTGCATACTTCGGGCCGGTATGTCGACAATTTCATACGTCAGATCAGCGGTTCAGTGTAATGCAGTCCTACATTCTGTGAGCAGCACATGAACTAGAGCCATGTACGTACCTCCCTGCTGATGTCTGCCATCAAGTCGCCGAGCCCTTCGGGTACAGTAAAAGTATCAAAAAGACTTTCTAAATATTTGTATAATATTATATGATATAATATTTAACATTGCATAAAGCCAAACGTATTTAGTACAATGTATAAGTGATTATGAATGACTAGCTGGTCGGGATACTTGCGAGATAGGCGAGAGCTCGACCCAACGAGCACTTGATAGCCTCACGTGCGCCTGCGCCCTACGGTAACGGTTCACTTCCGTGGAAAGTAAGAAAATGAGAGAAAAATATGTAGCCTTTGCTATACACTGCGCTTTCACCTGCACGAACATCTACCCAAAAAGTACCACCACTTTTACTGAAGAAATATTTTAATGTTATACCGAATTGTAATCTATATCTGTCCCATTTCATCAAAATATATTCAATCGTATTATGACGCGTAGCTATCAACCCGCACGTGCTCTCTGATAACTACGCTATAACCAAAAAATGCTTCCAAAAGTTCATATATCTCGGTCATCAGCGCTGACGGTGCGCGTGCCGTGGGCGTGAGACTAAAATCAGCCTTTTTTTTTTTTGTTGACGCGGGGAAACGCATTTACGAGCCTTCACTGGCACTGGGTGGGGTCCAGTGGTGTGTGGGGTTCGCGGCACATTATATAGTGCCGAATACCCACAAAAACTACCGCGAGTGCCACCAGTGCCGCCTTTGATAAGGTGCCCCGGAACAACAAATCATCAGGGCACCTCGACGGCAAGTCAGCCCCCGAAGAGACCGACGCCACCTCCACAGATGAGGTTGTCCCGCACCACAGGACAACCCCACCGACTTTGGGACAGTGCAATGGGGTGAGGTTCCCATCCTTTCCCCTTGCCCCGTGCGCAAATGCGCCGCCAATTTTTGCTCTTTTGTCCCCTCTTCTTATAAGAGGGGTACATGGAGCGGTACCTCCTCCTGCTCTTTAGTCCCCTCTTCTTATAGGAGGGGTACTAAGAGCCGTCACCTCCTCGGTTCAATTGGAAATCCTCGAAAAAAAAAAGATTCCGGAAGGTCGGCGAAATAATCGTTTACTGCGGCTATCACCTCATCTTTGGTCGAAAGTTTCGAGCCACCCAAATGTTTTTTTAAATTTGGAAATAAATGATAATCCGAGGGGTCTAAATCCGGCGAAAAAGGTGGGTGGGGCAGCAATTCGTAGCCACAATCATGGATTACAGACATTGTTTAAACCGAAGTGTGAACACGTGCATAAGACAATGCACGTGTTCAATAAACTAAATGAAACAAAACTTTCTTACGCAACATTCCCGGCCTTTGTTCTTTTATTTCTTCCCGGAGTCTCCGTAAAAGGTTACAAACTTAACTAGAATTTATAGTTTGACCTTTCGGTAAATAATCTACAAAAATAATGCCCTTCGCATCCCAAAAAAGAGAAGCCATGACTTTGTTAGTTGAAAAAATTACCTTAGCCTTTTTTCGGTGTAGGAGAGTCTGATCTTTCCCACTGTTTGGATTGTTGTTTTGATTCAGGAGTATGGTGGTAAACCCAGCTTTCATCCATGGTCACAAATCTAGACAAAAAGTCCTCGGGATCAGTCTCAAAAAGATCCAAACAGTCTCACGAAATTGTGTATCGAACTCGTTTTTATCCAGCTGAAAGCAACTTCGGGACCCAGCGGCAGAAACCCCAACTCTTCCGTTATTATGTGTTGCACCCGGCCATAACTGATGTTTCTTATCTCAGCTATCTTACCAATGATCAAACGTCGGTCACCAAGGACGAGATCACAAATTTTATCGATATTGAGGATGTAGGCCTTCCACTCCTAGGATCATCTTTAATGCTCTCACGACCTCGCTTAAACTCAGCTATCCACTTCTTGACACTGGAATACGATGGAGCAGACTCCCCCAAAGTGCTCACCATATCTTTTGGTGATAGGCCTTTTTTATTGAGGTACTTAATGACTGCACGGTGTTCAATTTTCTCCATTATTGAAAATTGCGAGACAGATTGCTTCAAACAAATAATCACAGAAAATTTATATTGTGCAGTATCGGAATGAAACTGCGCACAATAAATCAATATGATACATACTAACAAATGACGGTAGATTTAAGAAGATGTCATAGCTCCATGTAGGTTACGCCACGAACTTTTAGATCCATCCACGTATTATCATGTTCTGTAAACTGCAACTATAAAAAGTTATAAAACAAGGCAACCAAATAAAAGAAATAAAAGTCTACAGCGTATGGATTTATATAATTTATTAACCAATGTATTTTACAAACACACCTTCAACGTTTACACGACGTATGTTATAGACACAGCTTCAACGTTTACAAACCCACACAGCGCCATCCTGCAGCCCTAGAGTCGTGCAGCTAGCACCTGTCCTCCCTCCCGTCCTACTCCAGCTCCGGCAGCTCCTCCAGCACCGAGCCGCTGTCCTCCGATATGGAGTGATAAGTTTGTCCATCTTCTAGAAAAAAAACATAAAAGCAACAACAACACGCCTTCACGCCAGCTCCCCAATGGGGTAGCGGAGCTAACGGAGCGCGCCACACAACACGGTCTCCATGTGCCCGCCCTGCGGCCTCCACACTCGTATCTCGATTCATTCAAGTTGCAGGTGACCGGTTGTATTATAATTAGTGAACTTTTTATACGATAAAAATCCGGTAGGTAACTGTTTTATATAGGCAATGTATCGAAAACGTCAACACAGTATGATTGATTTGTTTTAATTTAAATTACAGAAAGTGTAACTTAAAAATTGATGTGTAATTTTTATGTGACTTCACACTTGAGATAATCTTATTTTAGTCTTCCGTTTAGTAGTGGGAAAAATAAAGAAATGTAAAGACGCAATTAAGATATTTCAACATGCGCAGGCGCACCCACCTACCGTTCTCGAACCCACCTAGCGCCTCTTCCACGGTGCGCGCCTCCCGCTCCCCAAGCATTTCTTCACGTTCATCTATTACTTCATTTGAACCTTTCTCTGTTTTATTTTCTTCCGTGTGATCAACCTTTAAAATATATTGTGTTGCAGTTCTACTTACGAGATCTAAATTCAATACTTGCGCTGATCCTATGTTTTAGTACTGGAATCCTAAAACTTATCACATTGATACAAGTAAAAATGTGGGAATAGTCATTTAAAGATAATCAACATTTTTAACTGTTTTTTGTTGTTGGGGTACTTCATTTCAACACGTAACTCCTTATGCTATAATGATTTAAGAAAAGTTATTTCATTCATTATATGCAACTATATTCAGGATCATATTACAGGTAAATCAGATTATACATAGTGTTTGCCTGTTCTACCCCCATCCAAGAATCATATATATTAATATGTATTTACACACCTTAAGATCTTCCTTAACCCCGAACACAGCTGATGCCATCATTATCTGAGGATTGTCTCCAAGAACACGGGTTTCTGAAATGTGTTAGATCAATAAAAGTCATGTAGCCAATTACATTAAAATCATCTTAGCAAAGTCAAAGTAAAAGACAATGACGTTCATCCAGCAAAAAACTAAAGTAAAACTAGCCAAATACAAAGTTCTTATAGCCTCAGACAATAAAGTTCATCTTCATTTCATCAACCCGGAACAACTATCGGGGCAGCTAGACGGCTAGTCAGCCCTCTATGGGACCAATGCCACCTCCACAAATGGGGTTGTCCCGTACCACAGGACAATCCCACCAACTTCAGAACAGAGAAGTGACGTTCCCATCCTCGTCCCTGCCCGTGAAAGGGTTTCCTCCTGTTGCTCTTTTGTCCCCTTTTCTTATGCGAGGGGTACAAATAGCAATCCCCCACCCGCTCTTTAGCCTTCTCTTCTTATATATAAAGGGGAGTAACTAGCATCCCCGTCGGTTCAATTGGCTTCGCCTGGGTTCACCCTAGGCTACTGAGCCCCACCGCCACGACAAGGCTTGAACCATGGTGGGGATTCAAAGACACTTTATCTTGCCAAAGACTCAGTTCATCTAGCCGAAGATAAAATTCATCTAGCCAAAGACAAAATTCATTGAGCCAAAAACAACAAAGTGATTATCCGATACAAAATTGTACACACCACGGTCGGTATTGGAATGGTCACCCTCTACTGACTCCTCCACGGATCTAGCCAAAGACACCAAATGTTCATCTAACCAAAGACAAAGTTTATCTAGACAAAGACATAGTTCATCTAGCCAAAGATAAAGTTCACCTAGTCAAAGACAAAATTCATCTAGCCAAAAGAAACAAAATGATTACCCGATACAAAATCGTACACACCACGGACATTATTTGAATGGCCACCCTCCAGTGACTCTTCCACGGATGTATCTCCAGGTCCGTCCAGCAGCTCGCCCAGCTCCTCGTCGCATATTTCATAACCAGACAAGCCGTCTATGTCGAATTCCGAAGCAATTTTGAAATCCTAAAATATTAACTATTATGTAACATATACAATGTACAATAACCAGACAAATATATATTAACAAGCTTCCCTAAACCGTTTCCCGTGGGTAATGCGAGTCCCGACGGTAAATGGTCTTAGGTTAGGGTTGGCAGGAGGTGGTACCATGCCGCTTTGCAGCCGGTATTAGGCCATTATCGCGCGCTGCGGCTCAATTATAGGATGACGTCTACCGCGTTACGTGTGGGTTGTGAGTTTCCGGTGGTCCACTGGAGTTTAGAGTGGAGGAAAAGGAGAGGGCAACACGTCTGCGTCTATAAGAATTAATAATATCTGTGGACTTATTACACCACGTTAGTCTAGCCCCTAAGTAATGTAAGCCGCCACAACTGAGCCATACTTATGGATGGTATTATATAATAAATACCATACATGTAAAGGGTTCAGTATATATGGTGTGGTTTTAAACAAATTTAAGATGAATAGTCTAATTATGATATTCAATATCACATTAAGTTCCATGTAGATGTTGCTTCCGTTGTGTAAGGGCCTAGCTGTATACAACCTCTGCCGTTGCTCCGCGCGTAGCCCGTGACGTCGGCGCAGCGTCGCCTGGGCCAACCAGACCTGCTGCAACCATTATACAGTGTTGCTTAGTGTTGCTCGAGAGACTGCTACGGCTGCATTGTGCTGAAGTGGAGCTACTTTTTATACTTTGTAAAGGAGGCCGGCAGCAGTGGGCACAACTATCCTCTACAACGGGAGGTACCTCTCGCTCACACGACTGCTGCTTTGCTGTCGCATCCGGCTCTACTCTCCCAAGATAGAGTATAGTCAATCATTTTAAGTACCTCGACAGTTATTATATAACTATTATCATCTTAAGTGTAAAACCTTAAAGATGTAGAGTGCATCCCAATGGATGTATTCGATGAAGCTGAACTGTACTGGACTGGACACTTCCGTGGGCAAGAGCAGTCAAAACAAAGGAGAAGAAGATCTATCGGATATCAGGACGCGGGTGAAAAATTGTTTGCATGGCTGTGGAAAATATGTTCCTCACTGTAGAACAACATTGCCAGTTAGAGGTAGCTCCATACTGCATTGCATACCTCTCGCTCGTGTTATACTGCAATGCACCCCACCGTGGTTCAAGCCTTGTCGTGGCGGTGGGGCTTAGTAGCCTGGGTGTGAACCCAGGAGAAGCCAATTGAACCGAGGGTTATCTTTGCACCCCTCTTATATGAAGAGGGGGCCTAAAGATCAGGAGGAGGAATCGCTCTCAGTACCCCGCTTATAAGAAGAGGGGACTTAAGAGTAAAAGGAGGTGGCGTTTTTGCGCACGGGGCAAGGGGCGAGGATGGGAACCTCACCACATTGCATTGACCCAAAGTCGGTGGGATTGTCCTGTAGTGCTGGGCAACCCCATCTGTGGAGGTGGTGGTCTCTTAGGGGGCTAACTATCCGTCGAGGTGCCTGATGATTGTTGTTCCGGGACACTTCACCAAGGGCGGCACTGATGGCACTCCGGTGGTTTTTGTGGGTATTCGGCACTATCATGTGCCGCGAGTCCAACACACCACTGGCCGGTGAAGGCAGGTAAATGCGTTTCCCCGAGAGAGAAAAAAGAGGTGAGTGCAATGCGGCACGTTTCGTACGGTTTGTGACCTGGGAAGGACAATCCCATGCTAAGCAAATCGATCTCAGCTTATAATACAAAATGAATAGAATGGAATTTAAAGTCATTAGAAACCATCGACAGAGCCATCTGTGGACTCCGCGCAGACGCCTTGCTCGTCGGGATCTGCAGACAACTCATTTTTCTCCTCAGCAATAGTCTAAAGATATCATTCAAATACGTCAGTAAGAAAAAAAATTATTGCTGCATTGCCGTAGCAATGGGCGTAGGTAGTGCCAGATCAGCCTTCATATTCATGCGCGTTGGGTACGCTATCGCGTTTCGTGCGTACGACACGCAGTCGAAATCGTAGGCAAAAAAATGTGTTGGCGATTATGTTTTCGACTACGTGACTGTAAGGCTGTGTCTGGCCCCTTATGGTGCATGATTACGACGTACATATTGTAACGAGACGTTAGTGCTGGTAGACCTGAAGTATGTTGTTTCTTTAAAATGTTGCTAAATCTGTTCCTGAATAGGACGTACATTATTTTAAGTGGTTTTTAGAAAGCAGATTCTATTTACACAATAAAAATATTTTACGGAGTTTATTGCGTTTATTTAACTCCCCCGACGTTTCAGAAGCTTTACAATAAACATGGTCACGGGTGGACAGAATCTATATTTTTGCAAATTCGACCTTACGCGTTTAGGTCGTTTTTACAAAGTGTATAATTTTCTACTGTGCATATCTTTTAAACGGACTGTTTTGAGACGCTGCATGTGTATCTTGATATTTTTGTACGTCAATGTTATTATGTTATCCTCGTTTAATAAGTTTTTTTGCCAAGATACTGAATAAATATTTAACATATTTGTAAATCTTTTGCTGCGCGAGCATTCGCCTACAAGCTACAAATGTTCAAATTGTCAAGTAAGTCATTTAATGCATGTACCTCCTTCACGTCGCTGTCACTCTGGTACACTGGTGCTGCCGTCATTACAAACGGGTTGATGCTGAGGCACCGCGGTTCTGGAGTACATGCGTCATACAATAATACTTATTACACCATCGATAATATGGGGCTTTATAAATACGTCCTATAGCGAGGAATCACCACACATACATGCTCGCGGGAATATCAGCCTCGCGGCCCGCCTCTGTAACACACCTGATAGACACTGCACAGGCCTATAGTAACAAGTTCGACGGGCATGTCTGCGCACTTGCTTGTGTACACCTCTCACTAGTGAATTATCCGCTTACTGAAGTTTAGACTAGATATCAGACTATGAATGATTCCCCAACCTTAGTTGACCTGTACGCTGCTCACACCAGTGACTGCCTCACGCACGACGAATTTCATATCAGTAAGATAAGACTTGGACGTCTCATTACCAAAAAATAATTAAAAAAAAACCACATTAAGAGTTATCTCTCTACTAGTGGTGGTAGAACAAGGCGGTTCTACTAGAACGGCCCACGGCGGACGGGGCTCCTCCGAGTTTACAGGCAGCTGGCCGATGTACCGTGACCGCGAGTATCACACAGAGCCTTGCAATGGGCGCAGGGTGTTATCATAATATAATATGATAAAAATAAATGGTTGGGTTCCCACTTGGCACTCCCCCCTCCGTCTTCTCTATGTATCTCGCCTTGCAGTAGTAAGGATGTTCCGCGCCGTCTTCGAACACGTTCTGCATGTCATCTTCTTTTACTGTTAAACTCTGTAAACATAAGCAATATTTAATATTTTTGCATTTTTTATGACAAATAAATAGATATTCTATAAAAATGTTTAACTTTTAAGCCGTGACCTCGTTTCTGTTTATATAAAAAAGGGTTCACGAAGTTACAAAAAGTAATGTATAATTGAAGCATATTTTATGGACAGTAAATATGTAATGTTGCGAAAATTTTGGCAATTGTTAATTACCTTGTTGAAAAAAATAACTCCAAGTAACTCGTTATCCGATTTTTTTAGAATACACTGTATATATTACGCGTATTTTAAATTTTTAAATAAGGCATAATAAAACCTAATAAAAATATTCAGTGTCACGTACTCGGTCTTGGCGCCGCTCAAGACGTTGATGATGGAGACAAGAGTTCCGAAGATAAGCGAGTTTTTTATATAGAATTTTCCTCTTCATCCTTAGTGAAGGTTATTTTTTATTTGTTTTAAACTCTTGCAATTGTTTATTAGCTATTAAACTCTTTCGATACATTTTTATTTGTTTTAAACTCTTGCAATTGTTTATTAGCTATTAAACTCTTTCGATACATTTTTTAGGAATTCTTCCGAGACGATGTCGATGAATGCTAACGACTACCACAACATCAGCAAGGACACGACGCAGAACAAGTTGTAGCGGGTAAATGGTATAGTACCTGTGGGGGCAAGCATCCCGTATCACCGTACATGCGGCGCCCGGCTCTACCCCAAAATCCTTAGGAATTCCGGTACAGCAGTCACTTTGTGAGCGGGAGGTACTGCCTCTGTCCTGGCCCTGCCTTTTATAAAACTGGTGCTCACAACAATGGGTCCATAGTCAATATGTCTGGATCCAGAGATGTCGCTGGGTGCGATTCCCACGTTGAGTTTAAAGTCCTTCCTTTTGGACTTGGGCTGTAGATGTTCCAGAAGGTTTCTACGAACGTAATAGCCTTTGTAAGCTGCCTGTAAAATAAAAAAATCAGAGTTATTTTAACCCGATTGTGAAATGCAAAGAGGATTATTGAATCAGGCTCTCATAACAATTTATTAGTTTATCATAAACGGCAAGTTTTTTTTCTACGATGAAATGCGTAAGTATGACAAGAACAAAAAGTTCTATTCATTTATAAAATGGACAACCTCTCTTTCACACTTAAGGATTTTTCAGGATTAAACGATTAACCCTTTGTCAAACAATGTCTTAGTTTTATGTAGCGATAATTTTTTTTATCACCAGGAAGCAAGGGTCCATGGCAACTCTGTAAAAATAAACTGGACTCTATAGCGGAAGCGTCACAAATCGTCGCGACATGGGCCACTAAACGCCACGGCGACGCGACGACGCAAGCACGTATTTTACTCATCATTAGATAAATATGGATGTTCTTCAGAGTCCATTGTCATACTTCGTGTCACAATTGGCGTCCACCAGCCGCAAGTCGCTTTCGCGCACTTCTAGTACTTTTGTAGCCGTTTCTAGCTTCTAGTGGCGGCGTTTGTGGCTGTTGTGTTTCGCGCGAGTGCAGCGACACTTATGCTACGTGTCACCTGAATTTTCTCCGCAGCACGATTCAATTCCTCCAGCGAAGGTTTAGTCTTCTTGTAGATCTCCAGCGTCCGCTGGGCCGCGATTTCCCATGGCTCATTCGGTTGTGATATCGACTAAAATATTTGTTAATCTTAATATTAATACACGAAGAAAACAAATCCCACCCCTTTCATAAGGAATTGCGTGAATAGAGCTATTTAAAATTTGGTTTAGCTGAAGAATATATGGAGAA
The DNA here is from genome assembly GCA_017140195.1 of Eumaeus atala. Taxonomy (NCBI): domain Eukaryota; kingdom Metazoa; phylum Arthropoda; class Insecta; order Lepidoptera; family Lycaenidae; genus Eumaeus; species Eumaeus atala. The sequence continues at coordinate 257,175 of JAFELO010000136.1, forward strand.
GACGTGTAGAAAAAGCTAGTACTTTAATAGTACTTTAATATAAGCATTTGATTTTATAATTTAGATTCAATAAAATGATGCGTTACGGCACGCACACACACATCTATTTATGTGTCTGGTCACTGTGAAAGTGTCATCTGTCATATTAATTTCACTATAAAAAATTTATGACGAAAAGGGTTTACTTTTTATAATTGCGATCAAGTTTCTTAGTGATCACTAGTCTGACTTTATTATGTCCTAGTTAGTGTAAGAAGCTATACAGGCAAATCGGGCACATACTATTTTCATTTCTGGTTTTAAGGAACAGGAAGGGTGCCAATAAACACGAAAACATTTTGATTATACGGTTAGCCTTTACTGCTTTCAAATCCACAGGTTTTATCGTCTTCTAAAGACACATACAGTGTTAAAATACTAGCAATTAAATAAGGATCACTGGTTAAGATAAGAAGTGTTCCTTACTGGAAATTGATAAAATACGAAGGACTCATACGAAGGTTGCCTCACCTTTTTCAAACTCATTTTCCTGTAAGTATAGTCCCGGTACGCGTTCCTCGCGACCTGACAGACTTTCGCCGCCGTGATTTCATCCAGTTGCACCTTCTTCAGAATACGATCGAGTATTTTGTATTCTTTAATCTTATCTACAAATATTCATGACGTGGAAGTAGTAAATTATGTACAAGGACTTAAGACCCGAGTTTTGGGCCGAGGCCGAGGGCCTGGGCCGGGGGCAGGGTCAGGGATGGGCTAACATCCAAGCTCCAACATGTGTGCGCCAACCACCTCTTGGCACCCCAAGTCCTCCACGACTGTCCCGTAACATTGGATAGGTGAATATTACATGTGTCGTTGCATACACTTCTGTACAAACTTTGCCTATTTTCTCCACTTCTAATCTCAAATAATTAAAGTTTATCCAATTCGTTTGCACAAGTAGACTTAATAATACAGAATAACTACCAATTATAAGTGTGCAAGTTTTTATCAAAAAAGGCGTTGCAATCCTTTACGTGCAAACTACAAAATGCATATGACTAAAATTTGGCTTGAAATGTGTTTTAAAATACTATCTAGAATAACAAACAAATACTTTCCACCCCGTAAAAACTTAATGGTTGGCACAGATTGTAAAGGGGTGAAGCCGCAGGGCACACCTAGTGTACTATAATCTGTCTGACCTACTACATATTGTGAAATTTCGTGTTCGAGTCTCGGTCAGACCTAAAATTGCTTTTGTGGTTTTTCAATTTCCGATTTGAGTAATAGTTGGCAGTGTTACACATATACTGTACATACTTTACACACACTGTACAGCCTCGGTATACTGTACATAAACTGTGCGTCCTCTGTAAATACACTATACATATACTTTACGTCCTCTGTCAATACACTATACATACACTGTACGTGCTCTGTAAATACACTACAGAGACACTGTACGTCCTCTGTAACTAAACTATACATACACTGTACACACATTTTTTTTATAGAATATAAAAAAGTGTGTGTACAGTTATAATATATACATCCTTTGTACAGTGTGCATATACTGTACACATACTGTGCACACACTGTATATCCTCCGTACGTACACCAGGTTATGATGAAATCGCTCGAGCGCGCGCTCTGAAGTTTGGTAATGATCATCGTCGTCGGTCTTCGTCCTTTAAGTTTGTTGACAACTATCAAGTAGCTACTACCGCTATGCTGACCGTACTTTAACTTCCGTAGAGCCGGTGTGTAGAGCGTAGGGAGGGACCCTACGCTCTACACACCGGTACAGTGACGTATCCAGAATTATGTTGTACACCTCTCTCGTCCGCAGGTCGGAAGGCTTCGATTTCCTCTTTGATAATCTGCGCTATGTGCCTTGCCTCTATGTCGCCGAACCCTTCCCCTATGAGGTGCTGCGAGACCGTGGGCCGGCAGTCGCACAGCTCGTCGAGGATCTTGGTCGCCATGACGCCGTGCTCGCGGGTGATAATCAGCGCGGACAGGTACTTCGCTACGAACTCGTATATGTCAGGAGGTTGGGCTCGTAACACCTGTACATAGTTGGACTAATGTACAAGGAACACATTATGCTATTGCTGCATTGCAACTGGACCGGGCGGGCGCGGCCGTCCAGTGCCGGCGGCGCATTTCATGCAGTTTGTGCGGCCGGTCAGATCCGGCTGCCAGCGCAATGTCACGCGTGACGTGCGCGGCACGACAAGAGCCTCACCTCTCGCGACACGTCCGCCGCCAGCTCCCTCAGCCCGTCGGGCACCGAGAACACGTTGGAACAACCGTGCTTTTGTAACAATTCATTCATTTTTATTCACTTGATAAGTTAACACAAACAATACGTCTAAATTCATCAATTATAGTTCAAGATTCGAAAAAACAATTTTCTTTTATTTTGACAGATATCCTGTCATTTTGATCTGATTTTTTGTAATGTACTGCTATAAACTTGTTTATGATCGTTGTCAGCCAGTGGTCACAATTTGAGCACAGTTAAAAATAAATGTTAACACGACAACGAATTGTTACATCATAACAGGACAGCGTATGTCGGGTGAGCTTACAGCAGTTGCTTATATTTACATAGCACGGGCAGGACTTTTGCGCAGCGCTGCCGTAGGAAGCTTGAATACATTTGGTTTATCATAGAATACTTTATTGTATGATGCTTTAGAGACGACCCAGAACCATATCCGGATGTTGCCAGGCGGTGACAACAGTCAAAAACTGTATAAACATATCCGGATGTTGCCAGGCGGTGACAACAGTCAATAACTGTATAAACATATCCGGATGTTGCCAGGCGGGACAACAGTCAATAACTGTATCAACGTTTTTTTTAAACAACTGCACGATGACGCTAAGAAACGATTTATAAATATTTGGGAAATGCTTAGGAAGAGGTACTGCATAGGAGGAGGTAGCACGACCGGGGAGGTACCTCTCGCTCACATAATACCGCCGTAAACTGACATCTTCAGTGTTGCGTTTCGTGCTGTTTGTGAGTAGTCGGTGACCCATTGCGGTGGGGAAGGAGGGCAAGGCATCGGCACAGTAATTATGTGGATATTCATGGGCGTCGGTAGTCGTAAAAATCTTATGTGTATCCTAGCGTTACCACAATTAAATTTCATTTTATTTTTTTACACATTGAACCTATAAATGTTAGGAAATATAGTTTACTGTAGGGAAAAATAAAAAATAATATGGAATCGATGGCATTTCCTCGATAATATCCAAACAAACCCGACTTTGTTTCGAAAATCATTTCGTAATACTGCTCGGTTTAAATGTAAAATTTAAAGAGAGAGTATATCATTAATTTGTTTACATTAATGATACATAAAATTAATATATTAACTAAAGAACAGGATCTTATTGATATCTTAAGTTTACGCGAATATTAGTCATTAAAATAAAACTACTTTTACCAATTTAACCGCGGTTTATTTAATTGTTTATCTAGCCCTACGTTTCCATCCGTGACAATGGTTGCTGTAAAGCTACTAAACGTCGGGCTGGATAAATAATTAAATAAACCGCGATAAAATCCGTTAAAGTGGTTTTGCTCTTAGCAAGTGATTAACATAAAACAACTTTTACGTTTCAACAATTAGCACGAAATAATTGTTTTCTTTTTTGGTTTTGTGACTCTGACTCGTTTTACTTGGTTATTAGTTTATGTTTACATTAAAAACATAAACTATAACTTAATATATGTACATTCTCTTGAAACGTAATTTGCTTACTATAGACATATTTGAGACCGCTTAGATATAAAAGGTATAACTTATTCGATTTCATAAATTTATCTCCATTAATTTTTAGGGACAGTGACCAAATGGGTCTCTGCAAATCTTGATAGTGTTTCACACGACACAAAAACTTCAGCTCGTAAATTTGAAAATAATAAATAATATTGAATCATATTTATCTTTATTCATATTTATTCATTAATATGTTCCCAAAGAATTTGCAATGTGAACTAAGTTTTATCTTGAGCAACCTGATATGAGAGTGTTTGTAACAGCTAACTTAGCTATTGTTAACAAGGCCAGAGGGACCACGAGTGGTCCCTCCTCCTCCGATTTTAATGTCGGGGGCAGCTCGCGCGCGGTAGCTAAAATTGCCTGACCGGTGGCCGTCCCCCTCCTCCAAATTCTGACGGTCAAAAGACTGGCGCGCGAGGTTCTCAGAATACCTAAAAGGTACAGAGGTATTATCTGAGCTATCGATCCGTGATTTGGCATCACGGATCGTATAGGGATTAGCGTCTGTGTGTCCCTACACCGGATGTGCGGTGTCGTGTCTGAGAGCGTGTTTGCCGGTAGTGTTCGTCAGTTGTCGTGATGCGACCGTATTCGCCCGACAAAGCTTGTCTGGGACGACGACCCGTGATTGTCATACAGTTTGGATCGTAGTCCGCTGCGGTTGTAACGATAGGTTTTGGGTGGCCGGGCACCCTATCCAAGTACTCAGCTGACATGTCTTTGAAGTGTCCTCTGATGGAGGGCAGTTCAAAGCCTTATTATGTAAGTTAAGGTTGCGTACGTATCACGGACAGCCGGCAAATTCGGGCGGATACAGACTTGGTGTAGAATAAGCTTGTGTCTGAGAGACAACTTACTTAAATAAATGATAAATAAATGATAATTTATTTGCGAAAAGAACACTGCACCAAAAGATAACAATAATACAAGAAAGGAGCAATATAGATATTACAGAGACATACATAAAACAGCAAGTAGACCTATGCAAAAAAAAATAGAATACTCTTCAGGTGGTAGCGCATTTCACAAAAAGGTGAACTGGTCACAAAAAGGTGAAAGGTGACACCAATTTTCAGGTTCAACATTTTCAGAATTTCTCCCGTTTCGGCGGCATGGAGGGGTAAAATTACAGCAATCAAATTAAGAATTATAAAATGAAAACATACAAATTTGTCTGATTATGTGCTAACATGTTTATTATAATATTTTCATACACTTAGATAAACCTAAAAACTTTTCGTATACAAAATATACGTATTTAACTATAACAATACTTACATAATATATTGCTTATACTGTATTTAGCTATAACAATACTTACATAATATATTACCTATACTGTATTTAGCTATAACAATACTTACATAATATATTACCTATACTGTATTTAACTATAACAATACTTACATAATATATTGCCTATACTGTATTTACCTATAACAATACTTACATAATATATTGCCTATACTATATTTAGCTATAACAATACTTACAGAATATATTGCCTATACCATATTATATAACATTATACTACTAAACACAATACTTAAAGATTAAATATACAGTAACTACTCATAATATGTTCACTTAGCAACTGCACTATGATTTACTGACTCAGAAAAAGAATGAGAAAAAACAAATCAGAGTCGTTTTTTACGTTTTTTTTTTTCGGAGGGACCTAATACTGCTTGGCGGCGCTAGTCCAGCCTCAACAGTTCGACTGACTACGAAGACTTTTTTGTCTTCAGGTTTAGGGAGACGACAGGGGGACAGACCCCCCTCTTTTCCCGCAGATGGGAAGAGATGAACCGAGTTGATTGTGGGCTTACCCTATAGTGATTATTTTTGGGACCGAAAAGGGGGAAGCGGTCCCCCCACTCTAGTGAGAGTGAGTGAGACTCTAGTGAGCGATAGCTACTACCGACTAAAAACTGCTATCCGTTATTTGTCCCTATTGGCATTTTACAGCGGGAGCGTGTCTTGGTGTTTCTTTGTTTGTGTTCTTGGACGGACTTAGCTACTACTATCGCGATCGCGTCATCGGCGTCGTGCAATACGTGCTTTGGCCGACGGTAACGGGAGTCGGTTAATAACGTCGGATCGTACGACGTTTGAACGGTTAATTTATTTTTGTGATTAAGGACACGGTCAAAGAACTTTTGAGACAGCTCTTTGAAGTGTCCTTTTATCGAGGTCAATTGAAAGTCACAATGTAGGTCGATGTTTCGGAAATACCACGGGCATCCAGCAGCCATGCGTAAGAATCTATTTTGCATTTTCTGCAAGCGTTCTATTTGGGTAGGGGATATGTGCGCGAATGCTGCACTGCAATACGACAATGATCGGTCTAATGCATGTAATATACAAAGTGAGTCGTTTTTTACGAGGTGGGTTTTATAGTGGCGCTTAAACGAATTATTTATGTTAAGATCACGTAGTGGAGGGGGGAGGTTATTCTGACACTTAGATGCTGTGTTTCTAAAGCTTCCTCTAAATGTTTTTAGCTGCTGTGTGGTGAATTTGTGTATATAATACGTAATGAGTAGATCTTGTATGGTGGATGGGCCAGTTCAGTGACTGAAGAAAGAAAAATAGTGAAATCCAGTGCCTACAGTTTCCATCTCATTCGCACAACCATACGGATCCGTTCCTATCCTTTTCAGGATAGAGTCCTTTTCAGGACGTGAACGCAGAACGTGCCGGAACTTTTTAATGTTGAATCCTGTCGCCGTGACATCACGTCGGTTTATTATAAACGGGCGTGATCATCGCGGCGCCCTGCCGAAAACAGTGCGCCCACAAGGATCGCGGAGGACAACACCCGGCTCTGTATGTGTAAGTGCTCCCTACAGTAAGATGTCGCAGCCTACCGACCACGGGCCTCCCGCCCGCATCAGGACCGCTTCAACTTCGTTCACTTCATCCACCGATCCGTCCGCTCGCTCCCGAGAGACCCGAGGATCAAGAGCGGAACCCGATCTTCCACTGCCAAGAACCCGATCGCCACCGCAAAACTCCAGCTGCAGACCAGCCAGGTGAGTAAACCCCGCACCAGCCCCGCAGTGAGTGCACCGCACAGGCCATGCACCGAGACGGCGCCGACATGCAGCGCGATGGACACTGATGTCCATTCGCCTGCATGTGCTCCGGCGCCCCCCGGGCGCGAGGCCGAGTCCGTGCAACCGCCTCACGAAGAGTTGGATTGGGCCGACTTTATCATCAAAAATAGGGAGTACCTACATGCTCCGGAGTACCTGCGCACCATGGTCGGCTACCAGTAGTCGCTCAGCATCATTGATGCAGAGGGCGACTTCACCGCCGACGCTGGTAAGCGGCTAAAAGCCCTGAAAAAACGGACACGTTCTCCATCACCGGCTGCACAAACTGACGCTCGTTCGCCCCCGGTGAAGAAGTCTTCGAATACATACGCAAGCGTGGCGGCGGCAACACCCCCACCATCGACGTCAGAACAGCAGCGGCCAATCAGCGCGCCCGGCCCGAGTGGGGCGATGCCGCCGAAAAATATTTCGAGGTACCCTCCACTCATCGTCGAGCGCTTACCAAACTGGACGCGCCATTTCCAAGCGCTCCGAGACCGGCTCGGACACAATAGCAGCGGCCGCCCTTACGGGCAGGGTGTACGCTTCACGCCGAGGGACGAGAGCGAGTACCTCTCCGATCTAGAACGCGATGAGGGAATCTCGTGGTTTTCGTACTCGCTCCCGGCGGACAGGAGCGTCAAAGTTGCAATCAGAGGCCTCCCTGCGGACACAACCGCGGAAGAGATAACCGAGCCCTTATCGACATCGGCTTCGAGCCCGAGTACGTCCGGCCTATACGAGCCCGCCAGGGGAGACCGGGGTACATTCACCTGGCATACATTAAAAGGACGGCGACTACGATCCCCGACATTTATGCCGACAACAGCCTGTTGGGCATGGACGGGATCGTGGCGGAAGCCTGGCGCAGCCTCCGTGGCCCGGCTCAGTGCCATAGGTGCCAGAAATTTCGGCACTCGAGCCATAATTGCCACCGTAAAATAGCCTGCGTACGTTGTGGCGAAGAGCTTGCGGCTAAGGACTGCCCTCGCCCAAAGGATGCCCCTGCCACCTTCGTCAACTGCAACGGAGCCCACCCTGCCAACAGCAGGAACTGTCCAGCCTTTAAGCGCGAGGCCCGTAACAAGCGTGCCGGACCGACGGCCGCTACTATCGCACCGACACTAGGCGCACGGGCTTCGACTATAATAGTCGCTGCCCAAGTGCCTCCTCCACCTCCCGAGCAGCCGCATCTCATGGCGCCGGCGAACGGCCCTACTCCGCGCACAGCGACCGCCCTACCATCAGCGAATAAAGGTAAGTCGAGACGCGGTAGGGGCAGGGGTAAGAAAGGAGACCCCAACACCAACACCGGTGCAATAGTCACCAGCCACCAACGACCAGCGCCAACCGTGACCGGAAAGAAGCCGGAGGTACCCTCCCAGATGGCACGCGGGACCGCTCGCATCCCCACTAGGGCGGCTCAGTGCCGGACCGGCGTTGCAACCTCGCCACCCCTTTCATTACCGGCCGCCTTAATGGACATGGCAGGCCGGTTCATTCAAACTATCCGCACAGGCAGCTCCATCACCGTGGCCCTCATCAGATGCGCATCGCAACTAGTATTGCTGATGCCAGCGATTATTCACAACATAACCACCATGCTCAATGGCGAACCTGACACTCCTTAATTGGAACGCCCGGGGCCTCCGCGGGATGCACAACATTCTGCGTCACGTCCTCCGCGAGCGTGACGTGGATGTTGCCCTGATATGCGAGACCCACTTAACACCGGGACGACATTTCGCAGTGCCCGGGTACCACGCAAACCGGCTGGACTATACTCCTCCACAGGACGGCCGCCCGTGCCGCGGTTTGGCCATAATGGTAAGGCGCACAATTATCCACCAGGTGCTGCCGCCGACGCTCACCACCTCGTTCTACTCACTCGGCGTTGAGGTGTGCTTGGGTGTTAGACCCACCCGGCTGTTAACAACTTATAAGCCCCCAACTTCCGTCTAGACCTCCCGGAGATTCACGGGCTCGGAGATTCACGGGCTCTTATCAGAAGAGCCCACTGTGATCGCCGGGGACCTAAACGCCAAACACACGGCCTGGTACTCGCGGTACCCGGACCACCAGCCCGACGTACTCGATATCGCCGTCATGGACCGCGTGGAGGGATTGGTCTCCCAGGAGGTCCTCTCCGACGCCCTCCAATCGGACCACTGCCCGGTCCTTATTAGGATCGCTACAGCCCCGGCTCGTTCCCTTCCGACACCTCGGCGGTCAAAGCTTGACCGCACGATCCTCGCACGCGAAATTGACGCGCACACTCCCTCATTCCCGGTGGTGTCTGCGGCGGACGTGGACCGCCTGGCGAAAGACTTAACCTCTGCCTTCACAGCCGCGCTGGCCGCGGCCACTAAACCCCCGGGCCCAATCCCCGTCTCCCGGCCGGAACTCACCCGCCGACTGGACCAACTAATCAAGGAAAAGCGCAAGCTCCGCCGTCAGTGGCAACGAACGAGATGCCCCACAATCCGGGCCGCCTTCAACAGAGTTGCCGCGGTGGTGAAGCTCGAGTTCGCCGCACGCTATGCGGCTGCACTGCTGCACTGCTATGCGCCTCTCCCAGGCCGCCGAGGACTTGCCGTCCGTGCACCGCCTCTGCCAACAACTCGCCGGCAGCAAGGAGCCCATCCGCCCGCTAGTAAACGAGGAGGGGGACCTACGTTACCGTGCAAAAGACCGAGCCAACATCCATGCCAGGTACCTCACACAGGTTTTTACACCACTGGCCACCGCCGCGACAGACTGCGAGGACGAAGTGGTCGCTCAGGTAAGGGAGTACTTTGCCCGCGAGGGCTCCCCCTCTCAGTCAGCTCAGGAGACCGCCACCACAGCAGCAACCGCCTTCTTCGTTTCGCCGAGCCAGGTCCGTCGCGCCCTCCTCAGGGTTAATCCCAGGAAGGCCCCAGGCGCCGACCAGATTCCTAACTCGGCTCTTCGACTTGCCTCCCTCAGGACAGCAGCCGCCATAGCCCGGCTATTTAACGGAATATTCCGCACGGGCCACTTTCCTACCCAATGGAAGACGGGGGAGGTAATCCTGATCCCCAAGAAGGGGAAGAGCCTCCGGTCTCCCGCCGACTACAGGCCCATCACCCTGCTGCCTGCGCTCTCCAAGGTGTTCGAGCGATTCCTCCTCGAGCGCCCCTTACCTGCCGAGTCGGGCCGATCAGTTCGGCTTCAGGACCGAGCACTCGACCACCCACCAACTCCTCCGCGCCATACATTTCATCGACAACGCCGTCAACAAGAGGGAATCAGTTGCGGCGCTCTTCCTGGACATGGGGAAGGCGTTCGACCGCGTCTGGCACGAGGGTCTTTTCTTTAAGCTAATCGCTTCACAGGTTCCCCGTCCTCTAGTCATCATAGTGCGGTCGTTTATAAACCGCCGCACCTTCTACGTCAGAGTGGAGGATGCTCGCTGGCTCACATGCCCCATCTGGGCCGGAGTGCCCCAGGGTAGCTGCCTCCCCAGCTCTGCTTAACAGATACGTCGACGACATCCCCAGTAGCGAGGGAGTCATGGCCGCACTATACGCCGACGACACGGCGTACCTTGCCGAGTCGTTAAACCACCACACACGCAGCTGCCAAGATCCAGAGGATCCTGGACATACTTCCCGACTGGCTGCCGAAATGGCGGCTGAGCGTAAACACCGCTAAGTCACAGCCGGTGACCTTTCCCCGCTGCCGGAGCCTCCCACAACCCCTGACGCTGGGCGGCGTGCCCATCCCCTGGGCCTACCAAGCGAAGTATCTGGGCGTCTGCCTAGACGCCGGCCTAACTACGGGCCCCCATGCCTGCGCCTCTGCGGCGCAGGCCTCCGCAGCGCTTCCACAGCTGCAGCCGGCGCTGTCGAAGTTCCTTCCGCTTAAGGTAAAACTCTTAATATACAAGGTTTACGTCCGCTCCCGCCTGACGTATGCGACTCCAGCGTGGTACCATCTACTGAAGCCCTACCACAAGGCCTCGCGCCTGTTCGCCAAAGCGGACGGATCTCACCCGGTGTGGGCAGACCGCCCAGGACGACCCCGCTGTACGGACGTGCGCCCAGGCCCCACTGACAACCGCCCCTCTAATGAGACCTGTACAGGTCACCCCAACGACCGCTCCATATTAATGGAGTGAGACCCCGTTGCCGCCGGAAGAGGACCACAGTCTTGATACGGCCCCCTCTGCCCCCTTGCGGGGGTATGAGATGACCCACTCGCTCGCTTGTATGGTATCTTTCGTCGCTTTATTCCTTTGAAGCAACTATGTTTGTATATACATCGGTCGAAGAAGTGAATTCTCGTAGCCGACGCGACCCATATAAGCTTGTAGTCAACGATAAATATAAATTAACTAAATTTAAAAGAAGTCGTTTAAATATGTGTGTAAAATTAAAGAATAAAGTACCTACTGACCAAAAGAAGCAAATAATATATAAGATTGATATGTTTAAATATAAATTGTATGCAATGTTTAAGCATAAATTGTATCAGTGGGTTCTTACAAACAACTATTACAATATTAAAGACATATGTAACATGAAACTCTAAATTACGTATATAAGGTTTGGTAGATAATACTTTTGTAACATTGTATTTACTGTTTGTTAACAAAAAAAATTATTTTTGCATGCTACTGTTATGTGTAGCTAAACATGAAATCTATGTAAAATTGTAATATCCACTGTTTACCATGTTTTAAGGCAAATAAAAATATTATTATTATTATTATTATTACTATTAATAATAACACAAACCAATTGATCGTCCAAACGTCGGAATACGACCCGACGTTAATAACCGACTCCTGTTACCGTCGGCCGAATCACGTATTACACGACGCCGATGACGCGATTGCGTTAAGCAGTAGATAAGTCCGTCCAAGGACACAAACAAAGAAACACCATGACACGCATCCGCAGTAAAATACCAATAGGGCCAACTAACGGATAGCAGTTTTCAGTCGGTAGTAGCTATCTTTTCACGACCTGAGCCCGACACACACTTCAGGCCAACTTGGGTGGGCTGGATGGTGCGTAAATGCATTTTTCCTGCTAGAAACAACACGATATACACCGCTCGTACTGGTCGAGCGATGAAATCTTACATATAGTGACACAGATATAACGTATGACTGACAGAATGTCAAACTCACACACCGATTACGGAAACGAGCCCGGGTTCGAATCCGTAAGTCGAGAGCTTACATTGATAGAAATAAAATAATTCGACTTTAGAGAGCTCTAATAATAAATAAAGTAAGAATACGGCTTTTGCCGATTTGTAGTGCAAATCGACCCCCTCCGTCAGGGGGGGGGGGAGGTGGCCGGCCACCTCAGACAAGCCAAACACTAAACGAGCTCGATTATCCTTATCCACGACACCGCAACTAAAACTGCATCGTGCGCGCGCCGTCCCACTAGAGTGGGGAGAGGGACCGCTTCCCCCTTTTCGGTCCCAAAATAATCACTATAGGGTACGCCCACAATCAACCCGGTTCATCTCTTCTTATCTGCGGGAAATGAGGGGGGTCTGTCCCACCTATCGTCTCCCTAAGCCTGAAGACAAAAAAGGCTTCGTAGTCAGTCGAACTGTTGAGGCTGGACTAGCGCCGCCAACCAGTATTAGGTCCATCCGAAAAAAAAAATGTGTTGCCATTTTGTGCTGAATAGTTCAGAGTAGTTTAAAAATTAGTTCAAATAACAAAAAGCGGTCACAAAATGGAACACCCCGATTAGTTAAAAGTTTAGATTTGTAATTACATTTATATTTTATGGTAAATGTGTAAAAAGAAATAGATGCATAAATTGAATTATGAATTGAAAATTTTCTGGCGCAAAATATAAAAATATTCGTAAGTTTTATATTTAGTAACGTATCAGGTGAACAAAAATTTACGTATATATTCGAAGATATGTGTTTGGCACCTAAAATAATATATTCTGCAAAAAATATTCCCAATTGTAAAAACGAATGTTGAACAACATAGTAGCGTGTGTCACTCTGGGATAAGAGATATTTACGGATTAGCGGAAATCTAATTAGCGTTTAAACATACTATATTTAGTATTGTTTTGTGTGAGCTGAAAACTGCTTTTTTTGACACAAAAAAATGTTGATATCTCATAAAATTCCTTCGGCTGCCTCGGAAGAATTTCCCTACTGCTGCGACTGCATCGCCAGGACTGTAGTTGGGAATATTACACAAATTAAACAATATCACTTTTATACTCATTTATTTGAATTTATATTTACACTTTTTGTTTAAAAATAAATTTTCATTCTTTAATTTTTTATCTAGTAGTGGCATAGATATTATAAAATATGTTTGATAAAGCACTAAATAATTATTAAATTAACAATGATATTTTATTTATTGTCATACTCCATAGTATAGAATATCTTTATGTAATAACGATTTACTGAACTATAGCGGAGATTACATTATTTATCTTAGTAAGGACTTGTTGTATACCACCCATGTGCAAAAAGAATTTCCCCATCAACTTAGGCTCGCAGTGTAACAGGTGGGCCGTGTTGCCGATTATTATTTAAATTAACCTTGAGGCTAAGAAAGGCTATTCAGAAAAGTTACATATTATACAGAAATTAAAAAGATTTACACCTTTCTATAACCCCCATAGCAGTTGTCTTAGATAAACAACGAACACACTGGTGCTTACTGCCCTTAAAACGTCAAGATCCAGAGATTAGTCGTGCTCAAACCGATTTTCAAAAACTACCCAAAATAAGCATAAAAAAGAAATATAAAAGAGAAGCACAAATAGACTGGGCCAGTGTTTGCATGTCAAGCCTGCGCGAGCATGACTAACAAAATCTGGGAAAACCATTGTTATTTGATTATATACCAAACAAACCTAACAAGTAAGTTAAGGCTTGGTTAAAGAAAGTCACTCACTACAATAAAACTACTATATAATCCTATAATTTTTGTAAAGTGTAGTGTGAAGTGATACAATAAATATGCAGCAGGCCCCATCCATCCAGATGAGTAGTTTTATTGTAATTTCTAATTGTTCTAAGTTTTGTAGGTAATTCGTCATTAACACTCGCGCTACAGTCAGCCAGAGGAGACATAACTCGTCAGTCACCCTCTCGCTGGAGTCAGCCAGAGGAGACATAACTCGTCAGTCACCCTCTCGCTGGAGTCCGCCGGATGAGACATAACTCGTCAGTCACCCTCTCGCTGGAGTCCGCCGGATGAGACATAACTCGTCAGCCACACTCGCGCTGAGTCCGCCGGACGAGACATACCTTGTCAGTCACACTCGTGTTAGAGTCAGCCGGAGGAGACAACGCGTCAGTCACACTTGCGCTTGAGTCTGCCAGTTATCTCATCTTAGCAAATTTTGGACAATCTCATTATCTAAAATAGGTTTTTACCACTGATGTACACCACGCACAAATACACAAAATCGGGAAATATTGCGATGGTATATTTTTATCCACTATGTGACTAAGACACACATTTGTAAAACATTTTTTTGTAGATACAACGGGCAAACGAGCATTCGAAGCCTTTTTACGACTACCGACGCCCATGAACATCCATATAATTACTATGAATATGCGTTGCCCTCTTTTGTCTCATGGTCACATTGCGAAATAGTGTCCAAAACGTTATTATTTTAACTAGAGGTAAACTTAGAAGCTTGAGAGTCTTAATGTTGATATCTCACACAAGACTGTAAGAGAGTGAGTAAGGAGAGGAACCAACGACAGGATGTGAAGACAACCGCCATGGAGTTACAATTACGCGTATTGTTAAACGTTCCATTTTAAAATGCGCCTTTAAATACATCATTTTCTATATTGAATTATTCTGTATATTTTAAAATTATATTTAATTTGACATACTTATTAATAATAAAAAAGTTAAGATGTAATTCACGTTCACTTTATAGGAGTTTATGTTTATATTCTAACTATCTCTTGCCACATCTAGATTAACAGAAGATAACAGAGTAAATTAATCACGAAATAATTTCTTATCTTCAAATTATGAGATTCCTCAACTCAGAAATAGTTACTTACGTCTATGAATACACCACAGAACACAGAGGACATGAACACACCATAGAAAATAAAGGACCAACTGTCAGAGGTCCAGACCAGGCCCCACATATATTCAAATCATATCCGACAGTTCACATGTAGCTTGAATACTCCAGCTGCCTTTGTTAACAGAAATGAGGCAGTTAATTGCTTTTTGGAATTATCTTCACTGTTATACTTCTCTTCCTTGATAGTAGAAGCTTATTTTTTGCGTCTCAAGCTGGAAAGAAATTTGGCATAACACGAATAAAGACGCGGAAACTTCAAGCTTGCAGTTGCAGACCAATTTCGATAATTTTGGAACCAAAAGAAAAAAGAGGAGAACAGAATGAAGCCAATTAGTATATTAATGTTATAACAAAAATAAAAAAGAAATTAGGAAGATTTGATTTGATCTTAAATCTCACAAGAGTATGAGTAGGTTCTGTCGCAATGTTGCTCATTGTTGTAGCAGTGTATATTGTGTAGGTGTTAGAATAAATAACTAAATACATTTGTCTTATTCATCTTATCACGTCCACGACAAGAATACGACGAGCTCTATCGTAAAAAAAATTGGTTAGAAAAAGATATGTTTTGTATTTGCACACGTTTCACATAATCTCGAAATAATTTTAAAACTTTATAAGTAAATAAAAAAATATATATATTCTTACATCCCATAACGATTTTTTTTTAACGAAATTTTTGAGAAAAATTACAATTTTGTATCCTAAATACATTATATTTTATACATATTTTTTCCCTTGTTTTGGTTTAATATAAAACGCGTATGAACGATAAAGACACGTATGAACGATAATATCATACGGTGCGGGTGTTTTGCTTTGGAATCTCTTCTTTCTGATGGTATAATAAAAAATACATAGTTTTTTTTTCGGAGGGACCTACTACGGATTGGCGGCGCTTATCCAACCTCAACAGTTCCACTGACTAGCGAAGACTTTTGTGTTCAGGATTAGGGAGACGATAGAGGGACATACGCCCCTCTTTCCCCGCAGATGGGGGATGTACCGGGTTGGTGCAGAAAAGAGGGAAGCAGTCCTCCCCAATATAGTGGGCCGGCGCGCGCTCGATGCCTTTTAAATTGCGGTGTCGTGGAATAGGATAATTGAGCTCTTTTAATATTTGGCTTATCTGAGGAGGCCGGCCACCTCACCCCCTCCCTCCGACGGGAGGGGTTTATTTGAGCTCTCTAAAGTCGCGTTATTTTATTTCCACAAATCTAAGTCTCAACTTTCGGATTCGAACCCGGGCTCGTTTCCGTTAGCGGTGTGTGAGTTTGACATTCTGTCAGTCATATGTCTTATAAACTATAGGTTTCATTGCTCATATATGTAAGGTTTCATCGCTCGACCGGTACGAGCGGTGTATATCGTATTGGTTCTAGCAGGAAAAATGGATTTACGCAGCATACAGCCGACCCAAGGGGGCCTGAAGTGTGTGTCGGGCTCAGGTCGTGAAGCAATAGCTACTACCGACTAAAAACTGTTATCCGTTAGTTGGCCCTATCGGCATTTTACTGCGGGATCGTGTCTTGGTGTTTCTTTGTTTGTGGTCTTGGACGGACTTAGCTACTGCTATCGCGATCGCGTCGTCGGCGTCGTGCAATACGTGCTTCCGCCGAGTCGGTTTATAACGTCGGATCGTACTCCGACGTTTGGACGACTAATTTATTTTTGTGGTGAAGAGCACGGTCAAAGAACTTTTGAAACAGCTCTTTGAAGTGTCCTTTAATCGAGGTCAGTTGAAAGTAACAATGTATGTGTCGATGTCTGGGAAGTACCACGGGCATCCAGTTGCCATGCGTAAGAATCTATTTTGCATTTTCTGCAAACGTTCTATTTGGGTAAGGGATGTGTGCACGAATGCTGCACTGTAATACGACAAGATCGGTCCAATGCATGTAATATACAAAGTGAGCTTATGTCTATACACCATTTTGCTCTTTTTGTTTATAAGAGGATAAAGTTTAAAAAGGACATATCGTGTCTTTTTCAGAACATCTGTCAGTCCTCGACCTGTCGGGAGTAACTGCCAAGTATTTCTAAAATACATAGTGCGTACCATATATACTTTTTATAGAAAAAAAAGGAACGTGGGATCTGATTCCTCGCAATTATGATGTATTGTTTTAACTATTAAAATTTAATCTTTAAGTACTCGAAATATTTAAGCTTTCACATGGTACCGAGCACACATCGCTCCTCACCGAACTGGCCAATGGATTAAAAGTATTTTATATGAAATCGACATATTGAAGATGTCTCATAATGTATCAAGTTGTTTGATTGTTGTTATACGAGTAGTACTTAGTATATCATATATTTTAATTTATCCGACTTTCATTGTTTCCGGAAATCGTGATAAATAGTTCAGCCCCTGGAAGGGTTTCCCTCTCACCCCCCGTGATATATTTTTATTTTATTTTTTGTTATAATTTGATCTTATTTTTCCAAAGGGATATTCTGTACCATTTTTTATATTTAACTATTCATTAGAGTTGTGAACTGGCCTTTTGTTAGATAATTATAGGTATAATAAAGAAATCGTATATAGAATTTTATTATTTAAAGGTCTGGGGGCAGGCCTAAGCATAATAAATGATGATTACGCTAGAAGCATTGCTTTTTAATAAAGACTTTCACTATTAATTTTTATCGTAAGCGTTTTTCTTACGGTAACGACAGTTCCGTAGAAAAGATTCAAGTTTTGAGAAGTAGGAGATGTGTAACGACAAATTAAACATGATTTCGAAATGTGTCAGCGCCTCCACAAGTGTCCGGCGCCTTCGTCGGTCACACGCACAGCCGCAGGCACGCGGCGGCGACGCGATGTCGCGGCGGTTCAACTTCCAGCAATACGTTAGATCAGAACACAAGTGTCGTCTTATCTCCTACAGTCTCCCTATCATCCAAATGCCAGTAAGTCGTCGGAAGAAAGTATTACAAAGTTCGTTTCTTCTTACCAAAAACATTTGACGACACAATTTTCTGAAAGGTCCTCAATGCTGACATGCTCTGCCGCTACAGCCCTCCTCGGCGACTGGTTGGCTTCAGCTCTGCTCTTGTCTTCTCTGCTGGTCTCCATGTGACTTTCTCCGTTCCTCTCCCCTAACGACTCTTCCCTGTCTTTACTCTCCTCACTGTACGTATCGTACTGTGGACTGTCTATTGATTGATAAAGATTACTGAACGGTCTACCTGAAATTTTAACAAGTGTTTAAAAATACAAGATCGTACAAACCATGAAGTCGGTCGACGAAGACGTATTGAAGGTCCATCGTGAGTACTTAGCACCGACACTCTGCACATAACTCATAGTCAACAGCTCGACAAAAGCATCCGGGGCCGCCACGTGTATACAAGTGGGTGGGGAAGTAGACAGCGCAGTGGACAGGGAACTGGGCAGTGAAGTGGGCAGTGAAGTGGGCAGGGAGGTGGGTAGGGCAGTGAAGTGGGCAGGTAAGTGGGTTGGGCAGTGCAGTGGGCAGAGGTTTGGCTAGGGAAGTGGGCAGGGCAGTGATCAGGGCAGTGGGCAGGGCAGTGGGCAGGGCAGTGGGCAGGGCAGTGGGCAGGGCAGTGGGCAGG
>JAFELO010000136.1:275746-300676 GCA_017140195.1 Eumaeus atala
GGCAGGGGGCAGGGCAGGGGGCAGGACAGTGGGCAGGGCAGTGGGCAGGGCTGTGGGCAGGGCTGTGGGCAGGGCAGTCGGCAGTGCAGTGAGCAGGGCAGTGGGCAGGGATTGGGGAAGGTCAGTGGGCAGAGAAGTGGGCAGAATATCAAGTGTAAACGTGATAATTCTGATGGCTCTTGATACTGTTGTGATCGTGCGACACCTCGTTGCTTTTAGGTGATTGCCATCAGCACAAGGAGTAGCGGCAGATGATGAATGTATACATCATCACTTATACCTTAGTCTTTGCCTACGTCATTTTCGTTTAATTATCAAAACGTACATATAACCAACCTAGAGGGTTCAAACGTATGGTTATCAACTTCCTGGCCAGTGACAGAGGCGGTTCTATCATATCCGTCGGGGTGTCTATGCCGATCTGCCGTGGCGGTTGCGTTTGTGGTAACGGGTCTCGGCGTGCAGCGGGGGCCCACGCCTCATGCTCGTCGTCCTCGCTATCCCGAGGCAGTTCTTCTATGCCTTCTACCGTGTCCTGCCGCTTGTACACCTGAAGTATCATAAGCAACAACAAGACAAAGATTAGAAAAACAAAATTGTGATAAGGCCCCTGTTGCCGGCTCGACACGATTGTAGTGTAGCAACGATGTAACTTGTTTCTGCTAAAAGTAATATCAATATCCAACAGTCTTTCTTGAAATGTAATTAAACTTCTTTTTTGCATTAAAATGAGGGTAGGCGAAGAATTTTAAAATTATTTTAAAATGTGTACGGGGCTTTGAGCTGGCGATAATAATAACTAAATTTTGACATAATTTTTATCCCTAAAATATGAATCGTACAATCTACTAACCTTTGAGAAAAACTTTTTCATGTTCGTATAATGATACACTTCTTCTCAGAAACTTCGCCTTGAATGAATAAGTGATATTTAATGCGTATATTTCGGTGATCTGTTCTGATATACTTACAGTTCCATTTCACTGGCCGCGTTAATATCTCTTAGCGCAAACACCTACTTAAATACCATCATGACCAAATAAACGACAGTAAGTATGAGTATTATTGTTGGCTGCCCGAATATTGTAAATTACGCCTGGCCGTAAAGAGTAACGCTATCCTAGACCATGTGTTGCCATGTCACTTATCATAAGTTAAGAAAAGAGATTACAATAATGATGAAGACGCAAATTACTTATTTTGGAAAAGCTTTTATAAACTATAATAATTGGTTCACCAATTATTATAGTTTATAAATAGTATTAAGTGTATTCTAACTTCTTTGTACAAATTCGTGATATCATAGAATGAATTAAAATTATTGTTGTACAATTTCCACTATCTATAAAATACACTTTTTACATTTTCTGATCATTAGGATTACGATTTCTGATCATTAGGACTAATAAAAAGTTTTTCGTATTATTATACTATTGATTAAATAGATATGATAATTGTGAATATTTAGGTGATATTTTATGGCGTAAAAACTGTAGTTTTAATACCCCACCGGATCAAAAACATCTCATTAAAAAAAGAATTTCCCCAATACAATGTACCTTTAGTCGGATATTTTGGACTATGTCTTGAAACTAATTAATAATACTTCATACAAATTGAACTAAAGATGAACACCAACTCATACAATCACGATAAACTTTGAGTAGTTACAGGGACTTAGCATAGCGTCGTGACTGCACCGTCTCGACCGTACGCAAAAATGTTTCAAACGGTTTTTCTAGGTAATTTATTTACAAATTATAAATATCATTTGAAATCAGACCGAAAAAAATATCAGAAATGACACATTTTCCAATTTCCCCTGAAATGGCCCAAAACGTAATATTTATCCGCACTAGTCAAAAATATTATAATATAAAGCGAATCAGC
Source organism: Eumaeus atala (assembly GCA_017140195.1). Classification (NCBI taxonomy): domain Eukaryota; kingdom Metazoa; phylum Arthropoda; class Insecta; order Lepidoptera; family Lycaenidae; genus Eumaeus; species Eumaeus atala. Next base: position 277,637 of record JAFELO010000136.1, read on the forward strand.
TAGCCACCTGCGGCTATCGGGGCGGCCGCTCAGCAGGTCCTGTCAACGCCGCAGTGCGGTCGGAGTGTGTGCGATAAGCAATTTATGCTTGTGATTGTTTACATGCGCTACGGAAGATTAGTCATTAAGTAAAGGAGTAGCCGGAGTCCAACGGCACTACACTCACTATCAAATAGTCAAGGAGGATCACATCCTGCAGAAGCTAGTGGCTGGATTCGGTTGCAATGCAGCATAAACATTCACAGTAGACTCTAGCATTTAGTTGTGGGATAGTTACGCAGATACTGCAGAATCAATGTTTTCGTTAGGTTTCAGAAGCGAAACAAATATTCCTTATTAAACGATAACTTGAGGGTGGTACAACAAAAACAAATGCATTATTGTATCATTTATTAGTTTTAGCGTTGATATATTAAAACAAGACGTCTTATTACATTTTATTGTTCATGAAATCAGAGTGAAAATAAGTTTACAAGTGTATAAAAATATATGCCCATAATTTTGTGTGATCAGCTCGGGTAACAAAATATTTTCTCCAGTTTTCAAATATTAATTAAAATAAATTTAAATACATTCGTTAAATATTTAAAAAATATTGGAATTTCATCTCTCCATAGAGTCCTCAAATTATTGAATTTTTCAATTAATTTACCACAAAAAAATAACATATCACAAAAAAGACGGCAAAATAATGAACAAGTATCTTTTGCAGATGTGCTATCGGTTATGTAATATAAAACACTACTGCGTGCTACTGACAAAACATATACACATAGCACACTCATAACAAAGAATTAGAGAAGAGACAGATATGTTAACATAAGGAGTATCAGTAGACACTGTCAGGCAACCAACCCTGTGCGTACTACTGCCAAGCCTGATGTTACAACGATCTCACACACAATACAAGTGTTTTGTATGTTTTAATAAAACGCATTGTGTACTGTGCCGTTTAATTACGACATCGAACAAGCTGAGGATGGAGGTGTTCGGAAAGCGATATAAATTCGACACGTCCCATATCAATATGTGTTCGATAGCAACGTGATAAACTCAAATCGATCAAAAATATTACTTCATATCAGTGACAAAGCTGACTTAATGAAGTAAGAGACTGTGTATTAAGATGATTTTTTAAATATCATTGTTAAGTTGAAGCATTCTTACACTACAATATAAAACCATATACTAATCCTTTGTATTATTAAGACAACGAATTATATTATAATATATTATATTTAAGTCTTAGATTGCTAAAAATGAAAGATTAGAAATAATTACTTTTAGATCAGAGAGACAATTCTAGTCGTACTATATCTTCGATGGTTCACTAAACTAACTATTACACACATTCTAACAACTAATATTATATCAATAATTATTAAAAATAGCAAACAATCTCACGCTTCAGTATCGAGATCCCAATAACTGTAAACAGCAAATCTCGTTAGAAGCTTTAATTCAATTAGAGTTCCTCGTCGCGCCGTTGTTGGTCTTTCTCTGCTTGCTCCTTGTTTTTTTTTTCCTTTAATTTTTTACACTTCTTACAACTGTAACAAATATTTTAAATAAATTCATATGATAAGCACTTCGTAATTGTATCGTATAAGTAGTTGGCCCAGCTGACATTGATGTTGCGCCACAAGTCGCAACTCACCAACACTTTCTGTACGGTGAAGGTGCAGCCGTAATGTTCCAGCGCGATAGGAGCGGGAATCCTATGGTTGGATCTGTCATGCACGGGAGGGTACCTCCTGGTCATACACTTTGGGCAAGAGTGAGGTGGGAATGAGGCTGCTCGTCCACATTGTTTATGCCGATATTTCTTGAAGGTGCTTCGGCACTTTATACAAATACGTGATATGTGACACCTGCCTCTGCTATACAACTTGTCTGTCGGTAAACAAGATACATTTTACTTCTTACATTTGCTTGTTACTTTTTGTTTTGTAGCTGTTAACACACTTCCTGTTCCTAAGGTTAATAGAAGATATTCCTCTCCGTTACGCTCTCATGTGCTGACTTTGTGCCGTCGCGTATGAATTAGTTTTAAATACATATGTTTAAGTAGGAGCTAGTGCAATGATGCATTGTAGCCAAATTAGGCCAGCACGACCGGGGCTGTATCTCTAGCTCACGTGATGCCGTCATATATTGACAGCGTCGGTTTCGTGCGGTTTATGGGAAACCGGCGGGCTACTACAGTGGAAAAGAAATAAAGGAAAGTAATGCATATTCATAAAAATTATATGGATATTTATGGGCACTCCTCAAATGGCTCCGGCAGCTCCTTAATTCTTCCCCTATGACATAAAAGCAAACGTCAAAATTCTAACTCACCAGAAGCTGCCGGTGCAAGTGTAGAGCGCTGCAGAAGACGGCTCTGAGATGGTGTCCTTGGCCGACTCCTTCTTATCCGGATCCATGACGGTGGTCTTCTCGAAGGTCACGTTCGTCCCTTTGGCCTTGTCGGTGTCGCCCTTGTTGGTGTCGCGCTTGTCGGTGTCGTCCAGGGATGTGTCGTCCAGGTCGGCGTCGCTCAGGTCGGTGTCACCCAGGTCGACGTCGCCCGGGTCGGTGTCGCCCTTGTCAGTGTCACCCTTGTCGGTGTCGCCCAGGTCGGGGAGGCCCAGGTCGGTGTCGCCTGCGCTGACGTCGCGCTCGCCGTCTTTGCTCGTGGTGGGGACTGTGCTGCAGTCGGAGTTGTCCGTGGGGATGTAGACCTGGGCGTGCGACACTGTAACAGAGGCCTGTTTCCTGAGACCTACACGTGGATTCAACGAGGAGTACTCTGTTGGCTACAAAACAGACATCACAACCTAAAAGCATATATCGGTGACTTAAAAATGAAAACAACATACATATGAGCCCCGTGGGTGGCACCGTGAGCCCCGTCGACGTGGAGGGGGTGTTGGGGTCCAGCTCCGGGAGCGGGGTGTCCCCCGCCATCTTCTCCACGGACAACTCGTCCACGCCGGTGTCCTGTCTGCCCGGAAACTTCTACAAAGGTGATTAATGTGTAACAAATGTATATTTTACTTCACCTACCTTTCCATTGTTGTCAAGTTTACGTCATAGAGTGGCAAATGAGCTTTGATGTAGGATATAATATTTAAAGTCATGTCAATATTTATAATGTACTTATTAATCATTCATCATCATCATTATCAGCCCTTATTGGTCCACTGCTGGACATAGTACTCTCTCAATGAACGCCAAGACGACCGATCTCCTGCGACTCGCAATCATCCCGGACCGGCTACTGCACGGAGATCATCTTCCCTCCTGGTGACCGATCGACCAACACTTCGTTTTCCGAAAACGACCTCCACTTCAGAAACTTATTGGCCCATCTACGATCTGTTCTTCTGCGAGCTTATTCGTCTCGTGATATCAGATACTTAATTTTATGTCAATTCTGATTCCGGGGGCCAAGCAAGGCCAATCCAATTGCATCGAGGACTGCTGGCAGAGGGATGTTATTTCCCCGAAACTGTCCACTAAAGCTTTGGAGGACGTCTTTCAGACTTTAAACTGGGCAGAATATGGCATAAATATTAACGGCGAGTACCTCTCACATCTCCGTTTCGCCGACGATATCGTTTCGTTGGCCGAATCTTTGGAGTACTTGCAGGAAATGTTGCACAGCCTAAATGAATCCTCCCGACGTATTGGTCTTAGGATGAACTTGGATAAGACAAAGGTCATGTTCAACGAACACGTTCTCCAAAGGTCGGTCAGCGTTGATGGTGCCATTCTCGAAGTCGTATAAGATATGTCTACCTTGGCAGCTATTGCAATTCGGTAGATATAACTTCGAAAAAGAAGCCGATAGAAGGTTTCAGTTGGGTTGGGCAGCATTCCGGAAGCTTCGTCATATTCTCACGTCGCCTATACCGTAGAGCTTGAAGACAAAAGTCTTCAACCAATGCGTTCTCCCCGTGAGGACCTACGGGGCCGATACATGGCATCTTAATTTAGGAGTGGTCCGCAAGTTTCCGGTAGTACAAAGGGCTATTGAACGTGCTATGTTGGGTGTTTCTCTGTCCGACAGAAGTCATAACGAAGAAAGCAGAGAATTTATTAATCATGTAAATATTTGTATAACATACACCAAATTAGCGTGACTCTATAATACTTTAATGAAACTCCTCGAACTGTAAATTCAAAAAAGGAGATGTAAAATATAACGAAGTTTATGTAATATACATACCTCGTGGTGTCCACTCATGTTAAGTATTCACAGACGAGTTTAATATTCCTGTAACTGGTCCAACACGACGCCGATATGGCACGACGTAATATTATTTACAACTACCCTCTATTGCATTGTGCGTACATATTCGAGTTTAATTGACGTGTCTAAGACTAACTTTTTGGAATGTCTCAAGTCTGTCAAGAGATGGCACAGTTATATGACAATATTTTGCGTAGCATCATTATGTTAGGTCCTTACATATGAAATTGGCGTTTTTCCTACTGGCCAATTTCATTGGATTAATTATTTTTTTGTTAGAATTTTGGAAAATTTTATGACATTGATCTAGTTCCGAAAATATCGTCCGGGCGACATCATGACACGAGGACGAATATATAAGATTTTATTAATTGCGGCTTATTGACATCTTGCATACGTCTCTCGTTTGTAATATACTTTTGTATCTATGTAAATATTTGTTCAAGTGTATTTACGACCTAGCTTACACAATCAACTCTATCCATCACATTGTCGCGACTCACGACATCCAAAACTTATATTTCACAATATATTTACAAATGATAAATTCTTTAATTTAAACCGGTATGGGTTAGTGGTGTTCCTATTTGACACTCAATATTGAACCCTATATCATTGAAATAAAGAACGTTTCTTATAACGAGATTATGACGGTATTAGATTAATTGCATATAAACCGAAGGTATAAATGAAGTTGTGTTCTGAGATAAGAAATGATAAGAGCACAGTAAAGTAAATAAAACTTTATTGAGCGAGTAGTGAGCACTGGCCGGGAGCTACGGCGGCGGGCGTTTCGTTGAATATAGTGTTACCCAAGTGTTCATAAAAGAAGCCACAAAAGAGAAAAGGGAAACTGGAAACCGAGAATAAGGTCAAAAAGTGCCAAGAATACAGAAGGTTTACAAACATTACAAAAGCAAGATATTGCTTTTGCTGTTTAAACCTACATGCTTGCTTTGGGGATAGGCAGTTTTATTACTGGTATGGCACAGGCGTTTATAGCAGAGGAATCCTGACGGCGACATCCCCTTCTCATTTCTTGTCTTTTGAGCTACGGGGCTGGCGTTCTCCTATCGACTTCTCTCTAGCACATGCTGCCCGAGACAAGATAAGGATTGCCAGAATATGGCGACGTGCTTTTGTGTTGGTTTCTTTGTAGTCTATATGGGCGTAGATCGCCATCTATCGGTAATGCGTGATATATGGGCGCAATACACCATTTCTAATTTCTTTAAAACTTTTATTAAGATATATTTTTGTACCTTGTATTATTGTTATTGTTTTAAAACACTTGGTTAGCTTATAAATGGTAAATTTAATATTAACACCTTAAAATGGTTATTACTTATTTTCGGTGTTTTGGTTGATTTATTATTTTAATGTAATTACTTCGTATGACAATTATTATAATCTGTGGACAAAGGTGCCATCTATTGTCAAGTAGTATTAAGTTTATTTCCTATTAGCTCCTTATTTACTATTCAATTTCATTACGTTACATGAAAGACAGATATGTTACATGTTAAATTAAATTACCTAATTTACTTGGCCATTCGTTGTTTTAGATCTCTATACAGCCTCACAGATGTATTATGATTTTAATAGGCAATGTTTTTATTTCTAGAACATTCTTATTTATCTTTACGCACAGCGACATCAATTGGCGAATAATTGAACTAATTGCTTATCAATAATACGTTTTTATAAGTTATTTGAGAGCTTAAACGACTGTTCTAACTTATTTAATTAGATTTATATCTGTGATATCCCAAAACTATATTTTATTAAAGATTATATCGCCATTTATAAGTCTAAATGTTATATGTGAAACTTTAACAGATTCATAATATTCAAAATATAACTAAACGATATTGGTATAAAATAAATAATTTATATTACGTTAGACTCATAACAATGTTTAATTTAAAAGACTGATAATATTGTTAAATGTTTTTTGTAATGGAAATTGTAAAGTTCACAGTAATAAATATGAAAGGCAGAAGGTGAGATGTTAGCGGAGAGAATGACAAACACACACACCGCTTACGAATACGTGCCCGGCTTCGTATCCGTAAGTTGAGAGCTTAGATCACTGTATAATATAATGCGCTGTATAAATTATGATCACAGCTTCTAGTTGATTTGTAGCGCAAATCAATTTCTTTCCATCAGAGGGCCGAAGGGGGGGGGGGGATGGTTTGAAGAGGTTGATCTCAGACAAGCCAAACAATAAACGAGCTCAATTATCCTTATCCACGTCACCGCTATTTAAACGGCATCGTGCGCGCGCCGTCCCACTAGTGTATGAAGGGGGACTGCCTGGTCCCAAAAATAATAAAGATAATATTGATTATATCTTAATAAAAGCGCGACGATTCAGTAACTATAGGGTACGACCATAAACAACCCGGTACATCTCTTCCCATCAGTGGGAAAGTGTGGGGACAGTCCCCCTATCGTCTCCCTAAATCAGAGGACACTAAAGTCTTCGCTAGTCCGATGAACTGTAGAGGCGGAGCAATAGCACCGCCAACCAGTAGTAGATCCCTCCGAAAAAAAAATGTTTGCGGATATTTTTTTTTTGTATGAGCGCGACGATTCAGGAAGTATTTTTTGATTTCGGAACCTCTAAACCTCTGGATAATTATCATAGACTGTGAACCTTCGGCCACGTTTACTAACTACGGCAGAGCGGAGAGCAGCGGCTTGCTGAGGAACGGTGATGGGGAGCTCAGACAGAGATCTGCGGCGAGGCAGAGACTGAATATGATGTCAAATACAAAAAGGGCAAAATAAATACCAACCCCGACGCTCCGTCTCGTTTCCCGGTAAACCCAGTTCAACCTGGAGATCTCATGAACTTATTAATATCACCACCTCCTTTTAATCCTGACGGACTAACTGTAGATTTTGAAGAACCTGGTGAACATAACGCTACTGAAATAATCCGATCCTGAAACTTTCCACCGACAGTCTCTTCTCCAAAGGGACTAGAAGACCCGACGTTACCACAATCTACATTCAATCCAAATTTAGGTAGTTGTAGCCTCTCCAAATCCTACTACTACGACAGAAGTAGAGCAACCATCTGATCCCGTAGTAGAGCCTAACCCGTCTGCATGTCCAAACTTACCTGAAGACGATTATCCCGCATTTCTTAAGATAATGGTTAATAATAATACAACATTTAATACAAAAGTACTAGAACATAATGAAGACATATCTTAATCAAAATAATCATTTCTTCCACTTCAATTGACTTCGATGAGTTCAATACATTTATCCAAAATGTCCTAGATACTATACCCGATAACCCTGAAATCCTAAATAAAGAAAGAACTCTAAACACTTTTGTAACTTTTGAACACGCCGACGAGAAGTATTAATTCCTCTTCAAAGTATTGGTATACTGATAAATTCACCTATATAGATATGTATAATAGTCTCATCTCATCTCATCAGAACGAGCTAATTACAAATACACAGTGGTAATTCAAACACCGACATTGCATTGACAGAATTCAGGAATCCATTTGATACACACCAATTTGTCATAGTATACAACATGATCGTTTTCCTTTTCAGCCGTTCAGTCATTGACGTCCATATCTATAGGGATAAGATAATTTATCCCACTCTTTAGAAATTCCTAAAATATTGAGAGAAACCCATGGTAATCCTATTTCTGGACACCTTGGCGATAAATGAATGCTTAAGAGAATCCAAGTACTATTTTATTGGAAGAACATGCGTAGTGATTTAGAGGATTGTCTTAACAAATGTAGCCAGTGCCAAGTCAATGAATGTCCTAGACAAATTAGCCGTGCACCTATACATATAAACAGTACCACGACTGAAACTTCCCAAAGAATTTCGTCAGACATCGTTGGATCATTACCTGCATCCGGTCCAGCGAAACTTAAATACATATTAACCGTCCAATGTTACCTCACCAAATACTCCTCTGGTTATTCAATACGTAGTACAACAGCTGAGGAAACTAGCGAATGTGTGCTTCTTTACATTCCTATATTTGGTATACCTAAGACTATACTCATAGGTTAGTGTACTAATGTAGTAGATTTATGTCGGTGTACAGATAAACTCTTATGGGTTTTTGATACATCGTAACTATATTGTAAATGATTTTTTTTATGTTTCAATAAATGAATAAAAAAATGAAAATATTACCTCAGAATTATTTAAAGAAACATGTAAACTCCTAAAGTCAAGAATCTCTGGTCCTCTCCATACTATACACAAACTCAGGGTGCCAAAGAATGGAAGGAGGTTGCCCAGATGATGGGTAATATTGTGGGGCGAACACAATCTCGGGTCTAGAGATGCGGCTCCCTCCTGCCCCACCATGTCATCCTCCTCTGGCTGGTGACAATAAGCCACTGGCTCAAAAGGTGAGGGTCGCAATGGCAGCTAAGCGGACGTCGACTAAACCTAAAGAGCGAGGAGCAGTGGCCTCTCCACTGCTCTTCGCTCTTTAGGTTTCCAGCACTTCCTGCGGGAGTTTCCAGCACTATCCCAACCGCCGAAGGGGAAGGGAAAGGGAAAGGGAAAAGGGCAGGGCGAGTGGACCACGTTCGGGCCCTCAACCGCCAGGGCTGCGGCCCCAACAGTTGTTGAAGGGCCGGAAGAGCATACCCCTATTGAAGAAGGCAGCACGTGGACGGACATGGTCCGCCGCAAGGCGGTGAATCCCCCCACGGCGTGATATGGGAGGCACTGATCTTATTCGAGGTGTCTCCTTATCTCGTGAGGCTGTTGGAGGCGTATCTCTACGTGGCGTCCTGCAGTGTTCTACACTTGGATCAATGCTGTGGGGCGACTGGGTCCTGCGAAGCCGCCTCCTCCACGGGATGGGCGTCATATGTTACGCCGATGACACCCTCGTGTATGCCCAGGGAAAAGACTACAAGGAGGCGGAGCGGCTGACCGAGGTGGGCCTTGACTTCGTGATCAGCGGCATAGAGAGGTTAGGGCTTCGGGTTAGACTAGACAAGACCGAAGCCCTTCTCTTCCGCGGGACCGGCCGCAGGAGACGCCTACCGGGGGCCGCTCTGCAGATCGGAGAGGAGAGGTTGAGCCTCCACATCAAATATCTGGGGCTCATCCTTGACGGATGGTGGGCCCTCAGCCCACACTTCGCTATGGTGGGACTGTAGGTAGGCGAGTGCGCTGGGCAGACTCCTCCCGAACCTCGGAGGACCCCGCGCCGCCTGCAGGCAGCTGTACTCCGGTGTCTGTCGGAGTAGCTCGACGTACGGTGCTACGGTTTGGGCGGATCGTCTCACTGCGAGAAGTCAGGCCCATGTGCGCTCGGCGCAGAGGGTCGTCGTAGTGAGGTCGATCAGGGTCGGTCGGAGTACCGCACGGTATCGTGGGCTGCAGCTACAGCCCTTGCCGGCGATCCCCCGTGGGAACTCGTGGCGGTAGTTCTTGCCGAGAGCTGCTCCTATGTCTCGGATAGTCCGCCGGTTACAGCATGTGGCGAGGCGCGGCAGCCGTACGTTATAGGGATAACGGCTGCCTTGCGCCCGGTCTGCAAACCCCTCTCCTTCCGTCTGACGCAGGCGCTCATCGGGTATGGTTGCTTCAGTGTGTATCTATGTAGGACGGCCCACAGGGATCCGACGACTTCTTGTCACGATTGTGACGCGGCGGTGGACTCGGCCCAGCACACCCACGAGGTGTTTGTATATTTTATGTACGTATGTATGTATTTATATGTGTATGTGCGTATATATATTTATACTGTACCTACCTTTCTGGACTTTTGTATGTATTTGTTTCTTTCTCGTTTAGAGTAGGTATATTTTATATAAAATGTTATAATCTACATGCTTGGAATACTATTATTTTTATTTTATATATGGGTGTACATTTATATGTGTGTATGTAGGTATATGTTCATATTTATTTCATTTGATTTTCTGTTACAACATTACCGCCAGGACGGTTGAAACTTATGGTGATCCAGAAAATTAGTGTCTCAGCTTTAAGTTCTGACTTTAGCTGAGGTATCATCATTTCGTGAAGTGCGCTGTCGCTGACATGTTTTGACTGCCTAGGTTGTACAAGAAAACCGGTCATACTTTTAATGGGGGAAGGATACATAGCATTCAAATACAAAAAGAACTTCGTTAAAAATCATAAGCGTTTGGGAGATATAACCCTCATATCTCTAAAGTAAAGTGTTAAAAATTACATTACACTATTTTCTCGCTTAAATAGGTGATATATGTGAAGTAAAAGATTTCAAACTGTACGTGTTTTAAAGTTTTGCGATATAGGAAAGCTTTATTTAAAAAAAAAAGCAACTTTTATACCAACATAACCGTACTGCAACTTTATTAATTTGCCTTAAAATGTTTACTATTATGTAATAAAGTGAAGAGGTCAACTAATGTCAAGGTGATCACCTGATCACCTATTTCTCTGTCCTTTTCTTAATTACAATGCCGCTGTACAGGTACGTATTCAGACGATACTAGTTAAATACTTTGTCATCATGTTTTATCCATTCACTCCTGGTAAGTTTACGGCTCCTAGTATTTGTAACATGTACAATTATTAAATTTATTTTTTATGAAATTAAGACAATAATAATAGGTACATTTATAAATCTTTGGTTTTCGCATAAGAAATTTTGTAAGTGTATAATATCAATATGCTTATGTCCAACAGTGGACGTCAACCGGCTGGTGATGATAATAATATCAATAATGAAATAATATCACCAATGACGAGTAACTTTTTAGTAATAAAAGAAATTGATATGACACTACATACCTATTGGGAATATGTTAAATATCAAGTAGCGAGGTTTCAACATCAGTATAAAATACAATATTTTATTAATTTGTTATAAATATCAAATGCAAGAGTTCGTCACTGTTTTTCTTGCAATTCACATGATCGACATGGCGGAGGTTGTAAAGTAAAATAGCGGCGATGTGATGTTTAGTAAACGGCCAATGTGAACCTTGCTTTACATGTTTGATGCAAGTCGCCTGCGCCGCCTACAATGCCTACAAGCATCTAAAGGCATATTCACATAATAGCTTCATATAAAATCATATTACTGACTTACCTACTATTATTTCATGATTATTTTTCGATTTTTATTTCCGTTGAGTATTTTGTGGACAGTTCAACAGAGTTCCGTAAGAAATATTTCCGACTAGAAGTAACTAACAATTATAATTTTATTAGAGATAGTCGCTCACATGATGTCGTCGCAAAGGTGCAGCTATGCCGACAAGTCTCGTGCTATTTGTATGTAGTCGATGTACCATTAGAGATTTCTTTTTTGGAGGGACCTACTACTGATTGGCGGCGCTTGTCCAGCCTTAACAGTTCGAATGACTACGAAAGACTTTTTTGTCTTCAGGTTTAGGGAGACGATAGGGGGACAGACCCCCCTCTTTTCCCGCAGATGGGAAGAGACAAACCGGAATTTTATTGTGGGCGTTACCCTATTGTGATTACTATAGGAACCGAAAAGGGGAAACGGCTCCCCCCACACTAGTGGGACGGCGAGCGCACGATGCCGTTTAATTTGCGGTGTCGTGGATAAGGATAATTGAGCTCGTTTAATGTTTGTCTTATCTGAGGAGGCCGGCCTCCTCACCCCCCCCCCTGACGGGAGGGGTCGATTTGCGCTACAAATCGACAAAAGCCGTGTTCTTGATTTATTTATTATTATTAGAGCTCTCTACTGTCGCGTTATTTTATTTCTATGAATCTAAGCTCTCGATTTACGGATTCGAACCCGGGCTCGTTTCCGTAAGCGGTGTGTGAGTTTGTCATTTTGTCAGTCATATGTGTTATAACTGTGTCGCTATATGTGAGATTTCAACGCTCGACCGGTACGAGCGGTGTTCATTGTATTGGTTCTAGCAGGTGAAAATGCATTTACTCGCCATCCAGCCGAAGAAGCCTGAAGTGTGTGTCGGGCTCAGGTCGTGAAGCGATAGCTACTACCGACTAAAACCTGCTATCCGTAGGTTGGCCCTATTGTCATTTTACTGCGGATGCGTGTCTGGGTGTGTTTTTGCTTGTGTGCAGGGGCGGACTTAGCAACTGCTATGGCTATCGCGTCGTCAGCGTCGTGCAGTACGTGCTTTGGCCGACGGTAACGGGAATCGGTTATTAACGTCGGATCGTATTCCGACGTTTGAACGATTAATTTGTTTTTGTGATTAAGAGCACGGTCAAAGAACTTTTGAGACAGCTCTTTGAAGTGTCCTTTTATCGATGTTAAGTGAAAGTCGCAATGTAGGTCGATGTTACAAATGTACCATGGGCATCCAGTGGCCATGTGCAAGTATCTATTCTGCATTTTCTGCAAACGTTCTATTTGGGTCGGGGCCATGTGCGCGAATGCTGCACTGTAGTACGATTTGATCAGTCGTATGCATGTAGTGTACAAGGTGAGCTTATGCCTGTTCGCCATTTTGCTCTTCTTGTTAATAAGAGGAAATAGTTTGAAAAGGACATGCCGTGCCTTTTTCAGAACGTTGTCTATGTGATTATTAAAGCTCATCGACCTATCGAGCGTAACGCCTAGATACTTTACCGTCTCTGCTCTTGGTATCTCGTTACCGTAGAGCAGGATGGCGGGCATGTTTCCTCGTTTGTGGTAGGGCGGGGTACGGGAGAAGAGTATGGACATACTCTTTTCTGCGTTTACCTCTATTCTCTACTTTAAGAACCATTCAACGAGTTCGGTGACGGCCTTTTGGAGTAGCTTGGCTGCGAATTTGGGGAGGTACCACGTGTACAGTGCGGTGTCATCCGCGAACACCTCCAGCTGTACGCCGGTGTGTCGCGGTATGTCACTTGTGTGCAGATTGAAGAGGGTGGGAGAGCGGACCGATCCTTGAGGAACTCCAGCTCTGAGGGGACGAGGGGAGGTCAGGGTACCCTCCACTCTGTAGCGGAACTGCCTGTTTGCTAGGTAGCTGTTTACGATCAGCACCAGCCTGTCGGGCAATCCTAGTTGGTACAGTTTGAAGATGAGGCCTTGATGCCAGATCTTGTCAAACGCCTTTGCTACATCAAAGAAGACAGCGCCCGTGCCGCGTGGCCGGCCCTGTCTTTTGAGTACCGAGTGTATGTACTCCGTAAGGCGGTGTACTTGTTGTGGACAGCTGTGGCTGTCGCGGAACGCGAACTTCTTGTCCATGAAGAGATTTTCCTTTCGTATCACGGTTTTCAGGCGAGTATTATCCTTTTATAGATTTTTCCTAGCGAGCTTATGGGACTTATGGGTCTGTAGCTAGTGGGCTCGGGGTTTTCCCGGTTTGTGTATGCCAATCACTATGGCTTCCTTCCATATGTCTGGGAAAGTACACTGCGCCAGAAGGACGTTAAAGATGAGGTTTATAATAACGGGCGGCAGCTGTTTCAGTGCCTTGTTGGTTACTCCGTCGGGCCCGGGGGCCCTCTTCGAGTGAAGGTTCTTTATTAGATCCTTCATTTCTTCTGTGTCCGTTCGACGTATGATCTCATCATCATCGTCCGGCGGCACAGCCAGGCGGGCCGTTACTATGTTATGTACCTCTTCTATGTGGGAGGGGTCTGTGGGGAGGGAACTAGGAGTGCATTGACTCTCTAGTGTGTCGGCTAGACAATCCGCCTTTTCGTCATCCTCCAGTGCAGGTAATCGGTTTACGCGGTTTAGTGGTGGCATTTGTTCCATCGGTTCAGACTACATAGCTCTGGCGAGAGGCCAGTAGCCCGTATGTGACGGAGATTGTTCGCTAACGAAGTGATCCCATTTCCTGTTAATGAACTTTGGTATAGCCTTTTTGACTTCTGTTTCGAGTTTTCGGATGGCTTGCCTGCACACTTCGCCTCCGTTGCGATCGTGCGGGCGTTTAGCCGCATTTTTTTGACGGATAAGGTCCCTGACATCGTCAGAGAGAGCTAAACGGTCCTCTGGGACGGTGGAGATCTCTCTTGACGATTCTTCTATTTTACTCACCAGTATGACGGCGAATACGGATGAGGCCGCGACAGCAGCCTGGGGAGTATCTATCTCGTCTGGGATACTTTCGAGTTCACTCGATTGAAAATTACCTAAGTTATCTCTTAGTAATTTGTAGTCGATCGAACACTGTTATTCGACATCAGCGGCGATGCCATTGTAGACACCGGCGCGGCAGTACCACCGTGATTCGACACCAGCGGCAGTGCCATTGTGATTAGGAACCGGCGTCCCTGACATAACCCCGAGCGTTAGCTTGTATAAAACTATGGTGAACATAGTCCCACACACCACTGGTCCCCAGGGCCGGTGAAGGCGAGTAAATGTGTTTCCCCGCTTCAACAGAAAAAAAGAAAGGCCAATGTCCAGCAGTGGACCGACATGGGCTGAAAACGATAGCTTAGAATGGTACAACAAAACCAAATACATTATTGTATCATTTATTAGTTTTATCGTTAATACATCAAAACAAGTCATATTACATTATATTATTCATGAAATCAAATTGAAAGTGAGTCACAATGGTAGTTAGTAGGTATTTCTATTGTATTCGACTGAACAGTCGTTTTGAAATTTGAACCTCTACATGTACCCACGTTATAATCATATGCTTATTTATTGTATAGAATAAACGCATATTTTTTACAAATGTATAAAAATATATGCAAAAATTTTGTGTTACTCAGACCGGGTAACAAGATGATTTCTCCAGTTTTAATAACATTAAATAGATACATTCGTTTAATATTAAAACAATTACTAGATTTTATCTCTTCACAATATATCCTCAAATTATTGAATTTTAAATTTATTTACCACAAAAATAACAAATCACCGAAAGACGGCCAGATAATGAACAAGTAGCTTTTGCAAATGTGTTGGTTTTGTAATATTATGAAACACTACTACATAGAAGGTGATGAATATACAAATAGGAAAAAGTAATTAGAGCAGAGAATATATGTATATAGACATAACAAGTCGTAGTATACAGTGTCAGGCAACCATTCCTCCTATGCACAATACAAATTTTTGTTTATTTTAATAAAACGCAATGTGTTTTGTCCCGTCTAACTACGGTATTGAACATGCTGAGGATGGTTATAGCATCGTCATAAGAATCTTGAAGTGTTGAGGAGGCGTTGGGAAAGCAATATACATTCCACGCGTATAATATCGATAGGTGTTTGATAGCAAGATGTAAACTCAGATCGACCAGAAAATATTACTTTATATCAGTTACAAAGCTAACTTAATGAAATAAGAGACTGTGTTTTACCTTATGATGATTTTTTAAATTTTGTTTGACCATCGCAGTTTCCGTTTCATTAAGTCAGCATAAATTTAATTATTTAGTATTTGTTCGCTTTTTCCCAACAATTTAAATGTATATCTTCCATGTTTGATTTGTTATTGATACGTTTAATATGTGTATCACTAGTTGTACCTCTAATGGTATGGAGCAGCAATAATCATAATATCATTGTTAACTTCAAGCATTCTTACGCTACAATATAAAACCATAGACTAATTAACTGCATTATTAATATGAACGACTTATATTATAATACACTATATTTAAGTCTTAGAACTGTTAAAAATGAAATAATTATTTTTAGATTAGAGAATTAGCAGTACAAAATACATCTAATCTTCGAGGTCCACTAAATTGACTAACACACACATTATGACAAATAATATTATACCAATAATTATTGAAAATAGCAAACAATCTCACGCTTGAGTATCGAGATCCCATTAATTGTAAACAGCAAATCTCGTTAGAACTTTTAATTCAATTAGAGTTTCTCGTCGCGCGGTTGTTTGTCTTTCTAATTGTCTTTCTGTCTGTCCTTCTGTTTGTCTTTCTCTGCTGGCTCCTTTTTTCTATCAAGTAATTTTTTACACTTCTTCCAACTGTAACAAATATTTGAAATAAATTTATATGGTAACCACTTCGTGATTGTATCGTATAAGTATTTGGCCCAGCTGACGTTGGTGTTGCGCCGCAAGTCGCAATTCACCAGCACTTTCTGTACGGTGAAATTGTACCCGTAATGTTCCAGCACGATAGGAGCAGGAATCCTATCATAGGGTCTGTCGCGCCCGGAGAGGTACCTCATGGTCATATATTATGGGCGGCAAGTGGAGGGAGCCCGGTTGTAAAACTGGGAGTAAGGTGGGAATGAGGCTGCACGTCCACATTGTTTATTGACATGTCCTTGAAAGAACTTCGGCACTTTATATAAATACGTGATATGAGACAACTGCCTCTGCTATACAAGTTGTCTGTCGGTACACAAGCCACCGATAATTTTATTCCTTACAGTTTGTAGTTGTTAACACACTTTCTGTTCCTAAGGTTAATTGATGAAATCACTCTCCGTTACGCTGTCATTTGTCGACTATTACTACACAGAAGAGGAAATATAGAAAAGCAATGCAAATTCATTACAGCTATGTGGAGAGCTCCCCGCTAGTGGCTCCGACTGCTCGTTTATCCTTCTATAATATAAACACAAACGTCCTGATTCTAACTTACCAGATACAACTTAAGCAAGCAGCGCAAGAGCACGGCGCAGCAGAAGACGGCTCAGACGTGCCCTTGGCCGGCTCCATCGGATCCGACTCCATATCAGTAGCGGTCACGTAGGTCGCAGTCGTCACTTCGCTCTTATCGGTTGAGTCCAGGTCGGTCGTGCTGACATCGTACTCGCTGTCTCTGCTGGTGTGGGGGGCTGCGCTGCAGTCGGAGCTGTCCGTGGAGAAGGGGAGCGACCCTGTGACAGAGGACTGTTGGGTGCAAAACAGACATTACCCGCTGATTATTGCACAAGTGAGAGAGTAGGTGGCATCCGCGCTCAGCGCTAACGAACTGCAAGCCTCCTATGCCTGCACCAATAGGCAGCGACTGCACGAAAGGAAAACTGATACTCTGCAGCTCGTGCGACCTACAAACTAATAAGTACAATGTGACCTAAAAGCTTATCGATGGTTTAAAAGTAAAAACAACATACTTATGATCACCGTGGGTGACACCGGGCGCCCCGTCGACGTGGAGGGGGTGTTGCGGTCCAGCTCGAGGAGCGGGATGTGCTCCGCCGTCTCATCCTTGGGCAATTCGTCCACCAGGTACTCGGTGTCCTGTCTGCGCGGGAACTTCTACAAAGACGATTCACGTGTAACAAATGTATATTTTACTTTCGAATTTACTTCACCTACTTTACCATTGTCGTCACATTTACGTCATAAGGTGGCAAATGAGCTTTGATGTTGGATATATATTGAAAAATGTTTAAAGTCATGTCCATATTTATAATGTACTTGTTAAGAATATGAGTATAACATACACCAAGGTAGCGGGACTCAACCGTATCGCACGGTTATTATGTTTTTATGAAACTCCTCGAACAGTAAATTCAAAGAAGAAATAAAATATAACGAAGTTTATGTAATACAAAATACCTTGGGGCGTCCACTCATGTTAATTATTCACAGACGAGTTTAATATTGATATAACTGGTCCAACACGACGCCGATATGGCACGATGTAATATTATTTACAACTACCCTCCATTGCAGTGTGCGTACATATACAAATATAGTTGAAGAATCTTTTGAAATCTGTGAAGAGATGGCGTGGTTATATGACAATATTTTGCGTAGCATTTCTATAGCTTGTAATTCACACCAACCAAACCACGGGCCACGCTTTGCTATAGAAGGCTTAAAAGGCATTTTTAAATGATTCAATTATTTTTTTGTTAGAATATTGGAGAATGTTATAATATTGATCTAGTTTTATTGATCTAGTTTAAAGAAATAAATCAATAGTCACTATCGATAAATGCCCGCTATTACTGTACGACCTAGTTTGCTCAATCATCTCTATGCAACATATTGTCATAACATCCAAAACTTATGTTTTATATTATATTTACACATCACACATTGTTTAATTTAAACCGGTATGGGTTAGTGGTAGTCCTATTTGACGCTCGATGTTGAGCCCTATGTCGTACCAATGAAGAACGTTTCTCATAGACGAGAGTAAGACGGTATTACAATAATTGCATATAAGCCGGACATACCTATAAGCGGAGTTATTCTGAAATAACAGATGATAAGAGCAGAGTAAAGGCGATAAAAACTTATTGAGCAGGTAGCGCGCATAGGCCGAGGGCTACGGCTAAGGCCTCTCGTGTAATGTAGTGTCACACAAGTGTTCATGAGGGAAGCCACAAAGATACAAATGTGTTTGACAGAAGCAACGAGAAAAGGGAAAGCAAAAACCGAGAATAACGATAAAAAGTGCCATCATTACAGTGACTCATTAGCGAAGAGACATTTAGAAACAAGAATACAGAAGTTTTACAAACATTACAAAATAGAGCACTAGTGATCTCACCAAAAAAAAATCCGAATCATTGAGTATTAACCCTAAAAATAAAATTCCTTCGTGTGCAAAACCGCTGAAAATGTATGGGTTGCCTAAAATACACAAGACTGGTGCTCCACTACGTCCAACAGTGAGACAAGTTGATTCAACTACTTATAAATTGGTGAAAGTCCTACCACCACTTCGTGGACTCACTGCGGCAAATACAAGGGATTCATAACACTTTGTAGAAGAGATACAACAACTGCATCTCTATGACAATGAAATTATTTAGTTTCGACAATACAGTCCGTATTTACACGCTTACCAACATACTTACATAACTACGTCGGCTAGTTAAATGATTAAATAACTTTAACACACGGATGGACAGATAGACCGACGGACGGACAGACTGACATCGCGGTGCTTATGTATGTAGGTAGGCAGGTTTATTTTCATGGTAAAAGGAAACAGATGAGTCGGCGAGTCAGGAGAGACTACCGGCGTCGATAAATATCCGCTCGATTACGTTATCACGTTCCTCTCTCTTTACACATACCCATAGCTTCATGCTGGTGTCATGTGAGCCAGAGGTACCTTTCCGCTCCCGCGGGTCCAGCAACACCCTATGCCTCGTTTAGCACTTTTAGAAACTTAAATTTACATATCTTAAGAATGTTATAGATGCGAAAATTTTTATGGATATCTCAATCATTTCAGATCTACTTGGATTTTCTATTATTACATTATATTATTATATTTATAATTTTTATCCAAACGCCTGTCACTTACAAAGATACCTAATAAGAAGTTTTATTGTAGGTAATTATCATTAAATTATATCAGGCACTTTTATTTATATACTTTTTAAATCTTAGCCGAAAGTTTTGTGTGCCCGTCAGAATATGTTTTAATTACAAAGCTTTATGTCACTGGCAGCGCCCTACGTCTTACCCCGCGTGACCCGCGTCGCCCGCGTGACCCGTTCACTCCATTGCCATTTATCGTGGCGCGGCTTGGGGTAGCCGGTGCGCAATGAGCTTGGGGCCCCGGGGAAATAGATAAGTAAGGAACCTGCCAGGTACAGAGCATGTGTTAACGTACGTATACCAGGAGTGGAAAATTTGGGTCCAAATCGGATTAAAAATCTGTAACTTAACGGTTTTTCATCGTATTGTATTGAGATTTGGCATATGTTTATAGTGTTATACGAAGGTTTAAAAAAAATCAAAAGGGAAAAGTAATAGTAGTTATAGGTTCATTTTTTATAAATAGGTACTAATATGAGTGAAATTAAGAACAATTAAACAATTACTTATCACACAAGCATAAAAAATACATAAAATTATAAAATCGTCTAGTATCTGTCTATTGCTCGCACCAAAATAATTGATCTCAGATTAGACAAATCTTATAATATTACTGGTTTTATACTAGGGAGCTATGACATCTTTTTAAATCTACCGTCATTTGTTAGTATGTGTCATATTGATTTATTATGCGCAGTTTCATTCCGGTACTGCACAATATAAATTTTCTGTGATGCTGTGATTATTTGTTTGAAGCAATCAGACGCAATTTTTAATAAAGGAGAAAATTGAACACCGTGCAGTCATTAAGTACCTCTATAAAAAAGGCCTATGACCAAAAGACATCCATCATGATATGGTGAGCACTTTGGGGGAGTCTCCTCCATCGTATTCCAGTGTCAAGAAGTGGGTAGCTGAGTTTAAGCGCGGTCGTGAGAGCATTAAAGATGATCCTAGGAGTGGAAGGCCTCCTCTACCACGAAAGAAAACATCGATAAAATTTGTGATCTCGTACTGGGTGACCGGCCACTGGAAAAATAGCTGAGATAACAAACATTAGTTATGGCCGGGTGCAATACATAATATCGGAAGAGTTGGGGTTCCATAAGGTTTCTGCTCGCTGGGTCCCGAGGTTGCTTTCAGCTGAACAAAAACGAGTTCGATACACAACTTCGCGAGACTGTTTGAAACTTTTTGAGACTGATCCCGAGGACTTTGTGTATAGATTTGTTACCATGGATGAAAGCTGGGTTCACCACCATACTCCTGAATTAAAGCAACAATCCAAACAGTGGAAAAGATCATACTCACAGACACCGAAAAAGGCTAAGGTCGTTTTGTCGACTAACAAAGTCATGGCTTCTGTTTTTTGGGATGCGAAGGGCATTATTTTTGCAGATTATTTACCGAAATGTCAAACTATAAATTCTAGTTATTATTGTAACCTTTTACGAAGACTCCGGGAAGAAATAAAAGAAAAAAGGCCGGGAATGTTGCATAAGAAAGTTTTGTTTCATCAAGACAATGCACGTGTTCACACTTCGGTTGAAACAGTGTCTGTAATGACTGTGGCTACGAATTGCTGCCCCACCCACCTTATTCGCCGGATTTGGCCCCCTTGGATTATCATTTATTTCCAAATTTGAAAAAAACATTTGGGTGGCTCGAAATTTTCGACCAGAGATGAGATGATAGTCACAGTAAACCATTATTTCGCCGACCTTCTGGAATCTTTTTTTCTCGAGGGGATAAACAAGTTGCAGGTCAGGTGGAAGAAGTGTGTTGAACTAGATGGAGACTATGTCAAGAAATAAAAATAAATTTAGATCCACTTTTCTTTCATTTTCTTGGTCGGGCTTAGAACTTTTAGATCCACCTCTATAACTAGGTTTTATTTCCTTATAATGTTATGTCTAATTGTTTTCATCCTCATTAAAATACTTCCTGTGTAAATGTAGAATCATCTTCAGGTATCACCTTCAAAAGATTAAGTGCCTCTTCATTAAGATCCTTCACATTTCACACACAAGGCTTTCTTAAACTTGAAATGTATGGATCTGAATTATAGAGAAGCGTTTTAAATACGTATGTTTTTCTAGCTATACGGGAAAATTTTCTAGCATGGTGCATATTTCTGTAGTTTTTATTGCGCGACTCCTGTGCATCATACGATAGTTGCGCAATAGGAGGAACAGAAAAACGTTCGATCACGTTTTCTCCGTGTATAAGTAATTTGTGTACGGAGAATGGCATGTGGTACAGATCATTGTTACTATCATAAACTCGCGCAGTTTCTAAGGCATAAACTCCAAATTTTACGGGATCGATCATCATTCCAGAAGATAGAGCTTGTAAAATAATATACAGTCGTTTGATCAATGTTTCATCAACATCTGTTATGTTCGCCGAGCAAGTGTAATTGTAAAAGAATCTTTGTGCTGTATTTCCTTCACTTGAGTTTCCACTTAACTGACGGGGCTTGTCGATAATTAAACCTACCTCTTGCCTGAAATGTTTTTGAACAAATTCCTTCCTCACTTTCTTTTTCTCTTCCGCTGTAGCAGACCAAGTCTTAAAACTTTAAAGTCAAGATTGTAGCGAATGTGTAATAATACCATTTCCATTCTGCGAATTCAAGCATGCAATATGGATAATCCATACCGGTAAGCACTTTCATTTTTAGGTCTAGCAGTCGCTTTTAATAGGTCATTCATAAGTCGAGGAGTGGCCCTACACATCGTGCACGTAGAACCCGATAGAAGTTTCTGTTAGGACCCGAGTCACCTTACCATCAATCGTTGTTAGGTTAGTTAGAAGAGAGTTTCTCCTTTTCTTTGTTGGTTCTGAGGACTCTCCATTAGCAATGCACGGTCTTCCTCGTTCATCAGAAGTTGATGACAGTGAATGTGCTTCAGACTCCGAAAAGACTGAATAAAGTTGTCCTTTTTCCGTGATGCTTGAGCCCAGCGGTTATTGAAAGCAGGTGGGAAATGTCTTTGAATATCACCCATTACGAAACACAAGTAGTTTCCAGAAACATTTAATGTCTATATTTATATGAGTTACTGTTCGGGACCTGGGTGTATATTTTGATCAAATGGTGTTGTCTAACCACATTTTTTGGATCACGCAAAAAGCTTTTAGGAATTTAGGATTTGTAATTCGTGTATGTAAGTGCTTCACTGATATCGAAACTATCGAATTTGCATATGTTCGCAGTATACTGGAATACGCGAGTCCCAACTGGCCACCAGTATACATTTATAAGGACCGTCTGGAACAAATTCAAAAAAGTTTGTATAGCAATTAATGTATAGAAGTGAAGAAGTATCTATATCATATGAAAAAGAATCCCATCAAAAGAACCTCTTACCCCTTGAGGAACGCCGCAATATACTGATTTTTACCGAAGTTCTTTTTGTATTTGAATGCTTATGATGTATCCTACCCCCATGAAAAGTATGACCGGTTTTCTTGTACAACCTTTATAGGCAGTCGAAACATGTCAGCGACAGCGCATTTCCCGAAATGGTGATACCTCAGCTAAAGCCAGAACTTAAATCTCTGACACTAATTTTCTGGATCACCATAAGTTTCAACCGTCCTG
>JAFELO010000136.1:301310-328676 GCA_017140195.1 Eumaeus atala
TCCGAGGTTCGGGAGGAGTCTGCCCAGCGCACTCGCCTACCTACAGTCCCACCATAGCAAAGTGTGGGCTGAGTGCCCACCATCCGTCAAGGATGAGCCCCATACATTTGATGAGGAGGCTCAACCTCTCCTCTCCGATCTGCAGAGCGGTCCCCGGTGAGCGTCTCCTGCGGCCAGTCCTGCGGAAAAGAAGGGCTTCGGTCATGTCTAGTCTGACCCGAAGCCCTAACCTCTCCATGCCGCTGATCACAAGGTCAACGCCCACCTCGGCCAGCCGCGCCGCCTCCTTGTAGTCCTTTCCCTGGGCATACACGAGGGTGTCATCGGCGTAACATATTATAATGTATAATATATAATATATATAATATATAGTATATTATATATAATATATAATGTATAAACATATTATAATAACGGCTCCCCGTGGAGGAGGCGGCTGCGGCGCGCAAGCTAACCCGAAGACAAGCCTAATATATACAAAGAGACCAGGGTGTGGGTTGATGCATGTATACTTTTTTGATTCCTCGTCGAGAACAAATTGATTGTATGCTATTGATAAATCGAACTTGGTGAACTCTTGTCCGTATTGGTAACGGATATTTATCAGTGGCCAACTGTTTATTTAAACTGACGGAGTAGTCGACGCACAGTCCTGCCGACCCGTCGCGCTTTAGCACTGGTACGATCGGCGAAGCGTAATCGGACTGTGGTACCGGTTTCAGTATAGCTAAGTTTATTAATCTATTTATTTCCTGGTCCACCTTATCAAATAACGCAAACGACATAGGATTAAGGCGCGCCTTAATATAAACAGGACTTGCATCAGGCTTTAATGTTAATTTAATTTTATATTTGTTGAATTTTATTAATTTGTTCGAGAGGGCATCCGCATAACGCAAATGTACACATTGTAAGTCGTTCGTAGTAGTACAACTTAACACTGGTGAAAGTTGTAAATTAAATTTCAAGGAGCGGCGGGCTGCCTTTGCGCACGACGTACACGTACAGTTCGTGCGCGCGGCCGTTCCACTCGACGGACTCGCAGCCCTATCTGTGCAGTCTGTAACGTCTCCCATGTAACTAAATATTTTTTTGTTGGTGTTTGATAATGGTGCTTTTGAAAAGTGTAACGTGTAGGTGGCCGTAGGTATAATTATCACGGCCGACCCGCTGTTTACCTCGAAAGGCAGGTTCACGCCGTTCACACACGCCGTCTCAACTAATAGCAAATACACATATATCAATAACACTGTACAGAGAATGTGATAGCTCAGATATTAAATGAGAAGTCTGTTTCTCATATAAACATTAATTTATAAACATTAACTAATGTCCTCCTAGGATTTTAATTTTATTTATTAACAGTATAAGTGCAAAAGGTATGCTTGTATATTTGTTTATATTTTTTTATACAAAAAGTAATAATTGTATTGTAATGAAACTGCAATATTTATGTTAGAGATATTTTTAATAATATTGCAGTATTAATTTTATTGTCACTTTGTCCCACCACCTTGACCATGTGGTTTAAGGTGGTGGAATTATTAGTTTATGTTTTTAGAATTTAAATATTTTTAATCCTGTCGTGATTAAATGATTACAAAAATTACAAAGTATTATTATCTATGTCGAGTCTTATAGGAATGCAATGATAATTAAAAAATAATTAATAATGATTACTTACTATTGAAAGTTGATGACAACTATCCAAGTTGAAGTATACCTGAATACCTTGTTAGCTACTGAGATTTTAATACTTTTACCTAATAATCAAACTAGGTATAAAGAACATAAATTTAAAGTTAAAATAAATTAACATGATTGTTTATTGTTTTCAATTCTGTCCTACTAAATAAAGATTCCTTGGAGAATTTGTTTGGTAGTATAAAACATCATAGTGCAACAAACAGAAATACAACATGTGCTCATTTCAATGCTGATCTAAAATCAAGTATAATTTCTAGATTGTCAGGCTCCAATAGCCATGGTTCAAATTGTGAAGTTGACTGTAACAGCTTATTTATATCTTATCAGGAAATTACCGGGATTTTAGAGCATGCAGGGAGGTAGAGGCAGGGTCACATAAGGTAGGTTCTGAAAGTGATATCAATGTTTGTTACCCTGTGCTGTAGATTCAGACATCGAATATTTTGAAAATACCCTCTGTGGCTTTGAAAAGCAACCAGTAGTTTATGTTAGTAGGTACTTATTAGCTGCAAGAGTTTTAACTAAATTGACTTGTGAACATTGCAAAATTTATTTGAAGGATAATCCGAATTTGGATAATCCTCAATACAAATATATCTCGTTAGAGGAATGGTGGGTAGGAAAAATTTCCCTAACCTAACAAATGAATTAATGCATTAAATAACGCAAAGAATATTTTTATAAAATATTGGAGTTCCTGACCTACACCAACTCAACATCAGCCGATTTCGTACCTTGCAGCTATGTGCTCATTGTAGTATCACGTGGAATAAATGTGAAAAGCATTATACACATGTAAAGGAATGTTTATTTACTTTATTGTGTGATCTCTCTTTATTATAAGATCGTGTAAAATAACAAATTACGAATTTATAATATCAGAGAGTGATGTGGCTGATAAAATTAAAAAGGCACAGCAACAAAATAAAGATAAGAGAATATAAGTCTTTTTTTTATCAAAAATCATGCCTATAATCAACAAAATATTAATAATAAGATATCTATAATCATCATATTGTCTATAACACAGGACACCACTATTAACCGATGTTGATACATTCCGAAATATTTTACATTTCACCTCACTATTCACGTGATTCAGATGGCACGACTGCTTCGATTATTTCGACGATATTACTTTCGGAATGTTGGTAATGTTTATCATGCACAATATGCGTCTGTGTGTGTGATCTCGGTTATAATGTTCTAACTTCTAAGTACCAATCATTACTAGTATTACATTCTCTTTAACTACATAGAAATACTAGTACGTGGGAGATACGTTTTGTAATGTGTCAACTGGAAAAAAGTGTCATGTAATTTTTAAAGAAAAAGTTTTACAAAAGTATACATCCAAACGGGATTTGTAGTCAGATAGATATTTCTATAACTATAAGTGAATTTCTATCACTAGTTTATATAAATTCATACTAAATTCTTCTCTCTTTTTCGTACACTCCTGACAGAGAGGTCGTGCTCATGGATTATCTGATGTTGTGATATGATTTGTTGTTGGTAGCAGCTTTTACTATTTGTCACCAAATTTCACTGTGTGTAGCATTATGTGTATATTCCGTGAGGGAACATCTTGCAGTCACTTTGGTAAGGCATGTCCATCTTGTGGAGCTTCGGCCGCGAGAATGTGGGCCCTCCACTCTTCCTTGCACGATGTCCGAAACGCACATTATCCGAAACGTGGGATAATGTGACCAAACATTTTAAAGATTCCGGCTTGCACAATTGACGAGAACATTTGCTTAACCCGAAGCTCTCTCAGGATAGGTGCGGTGGGTAGTCTTACTTAAAACTTAATACCCCTCATATTTTTTCATAACGCACAAACTAAACTGCTTCTCCTGGAGTAAACTCCAACAAGTCTACTGCGATGGGAAGTGTTCAAATAAATTATGTAACTATTCAATTAACTCATACGTTTATATTTAACTAATAGTCATTCCCATCTTCGCACGGATATTTCACAAAATATGACACTAAGTCATTCATCGTCATCATCAACATCATCATTATCAGCCCTTATCCGTCCACTGCTGGACGTAGGCATCTTTAAATGAACGCCAAGACGACGGAGCTCCTGCAACTCGCATCCAACCCGGACCGGCTACTGCACAGAGATCGTCTTCCTACTTGTGCACGGTCGACCAACACTTTGTTTTCCTAAGCGCGGCCTCCACTCCAGAAACTTACTGGCCCATCTGCCATCTGTTCTTCAGAGTGTGTGACCAGCCCGTTGCCACTTAAGCGAGCTTATTTTTCGCATGATGTCGGAATAAGTAATAATTTAATTCTCTGCCGTATGACGTCGTTACAAATTCTGTAGGACAGAGACAAACACACAACATGGCACGTTCAATAGCCCATGTTATAATAAGAGGCCATGTTTCATGACATGGAGAACGCACTGGTTGAAGACTTTTGTACTCGATTTTGGCCGTAAAGGCAACGTTAGAATGTGACGAAGCTTCCGGAATGCTGCCTAACCCGAATGAATCCGTCTAACGGAGTTATGTCTTAGGTAGACATTGCAATAGTTGCCTGAAATAGACGTGTCCACCTACGACTTTGAGAGTAGACCCATCGACGTCAACCGGCCTAGGGACGTGTTCAACCGGCCTAGGGACGTGTTCAACCGGCCTAGGTGTGATGTGTGTATCGTTGAACATGAGCTTCGTCTTGTCCAAATACGTCGGGTGGATTCGATAAGGCTGTGCAGCATTCCAAACATGCTCTCCAACGATTAGGCCAACACCACGATATCGTCGGCGAAACGAAGATGTGAGAGGTACCCCACGCTAATATTTATGCCGCATTCTGCCCAGTTTAAAATCATAAAGATGTCTTCCAGAGCATTAGTCAACAGTTTTGGGGAAATAACATCCCCTTGCACTTCTTGCACTCTTGGGTGTAATTGTATTGGCCTTGTTTGACCTCCCAGAATCAGAACGGACATAGAAGCAGTGCCATGTAATGCTCTCAGTACTTCGACGTATAGCCAATCGACCTGACACCGCTATGAAGCTGTCCAGGTTTCGACATATTTAAAATCTTCTTCATAATCTATAAAGGCCAGGCACAGCAGCTGATTGTATTCATGTGTCTTATGTACATCTTATCTTAAAGTGAAGATGTGGTCCATGGTGCTAAACCCTCTGCGGTTCGCTTCTTCTTCGGTGGTTGGAATTCGTCAAGCCTTATGGCGAGACGATTCGTCAAGACTCTTGAGAACTATTTGTAAACATGGCCAAGAAGTGAAATTGGTCTGTAATTTGGATTAATTGATTTGTCACCCTTTAAAGAAAACAATACAGTATCACTTCCAAGCCATGACTTGGGAAGTTCACCCCGCTGAACGACAGAATTAAAAATCTTTTTTAGCTCTTGTATTACAGGTTCGACTCCTGTCCAAAGAAGCAATTCCGTCCTTCCCCGGAGCTTTTCCCCCCTTAAGCCGCGCAAGAGCCACACTAATCTCACTCAAGCTGACGTTCGGCATTATCTGACAAGTGTCGTTATAGGCTTGCACGCGTTCCACTGTAAGGTTATCGGGATGAGGGAGAATGCTACGTATGCAACTAGCTATAGAAAGCTTCGATCTCCTATAAGACCTCAAGCTTAGAAGAAACGGTAACCTTAGAATAATTCCAAACCTTTGCCAGATGACTCCTCCCACGCTTCTCAAAAATCTACCACCTTCTATTCTGCTCAGTCGCTCCGGTAAACCGTTGAGTATTTGAGCTGCGAAGATCTCGGCGTATTAGTTTGCGGATTCGCTTTGAAAGAAATTTACATCGGCGGAAGTAAAGTGCTCGTGGAGGGTACGCAGAGCCGCCCTCCATACATACTTACTACAACAATTTTCTTCACCCACGTCCCGCCACTCGTCAAACGCCATTGCTGTTTCCGACATGTCTATTACATCGAACCGGTATTTTAGTTCCATCGAAAAAAAATGTTTCGTCGGAAGTTCGGAATGTTGACTGTGACACGCTTATTCCTCCGTTACCGTGGCCACTACCGCGGCCTGGACTAGTGGAACTACCGGGAACTAGGGGCCGAATTCTGCGGTTAACGTCCATTGAGGTAAGTGCACGTAATTGCCACGATGAGCAGGCGGACTGCTGGCAGCCGCAGATTACATTTCGGACCGGCGGTACTGCTGCCTGTCACCGATTCGATTGATGGCACCGTTATTACTCGGCACGACCGCTGTCCGTTGTTCCCGTCTATTTCACTATCACTATGAAACCTGCCGTCATGCCCTTTCGGTCATGAATTTGAAACCAGGGATCATGTACCAAAGGAATGGGACTTGTACAAGAACGAGCGAAATATAATGTGGGACGGCATCCTACGGGTGACATTGGGCCCAGTTTATCACCAGGATTTGGTCGCAACGGAATAGAGTTTTAGGCAATTGAGGAATCAAGACTGACGGCCGATGACAACTTCTGTATTTGTGATGCTAGGCCCCAGTTAGGGGAGAGTGAAATAAGGAGACGGCAATTAAATAATATGTAGTGAGTCGAGAATTGCACGTTGGGGAACAGAGCCGGTGCGCAAACCCCCGTACTTCCCTCATCATTCGCTCCGTATACTGAAAGGTGGGTAGGAGTATGGATGGAGGTGGGTAAGTGTCACTATGAAACAGACCGGACACCTAATAATCTTAGGTAACATTAAAGAGCCTAGTGCACTTTGATGATGTTTAAGTCACCCTGGGCTTGGGTTGAGGGTGAGGGTATTCTTAGTCCGCCCCCACACGACCTATATATACAATGAGATATTTCCTATTTAAAATGTTAGCATGAATAAATTTCTTTAACCGACATCGAGCGCGCACCTCGAATTCGAGGAATCGCTTTTGTTCCGTGTATTTTTCTGGGTTAATATGTGAATTAAATTATTTTAAGATTTAGAGTGATTTTACAATCAATATTGGATTTTTATCTTGTGCCCTGGTTGCACCCACAAATCATAAACAATGGCTTTTCAGCCTTTATTAAATGTGGGATTGTATAAGGATCAATTAAAAGAAGACAGGAGAGCATGATCGCAAGGAAATTGTGCAGCTCAGTTATTGAATAGCGCGCAAGCACTACTCACACGAGCATTTCAATCATCGCAGACTACAAACGACAGCACAAGTTCCAACTGTAGTGCTATTAAGTCATAAGGAATGGAATTGTTTCAAGGTTACCAGTCGTCCCTTGTTATCTAATTTGGACGTCAGTCTATCAAGTCCATAATGAATTACGGCATCTAGGAAGTGAAAAAACGTTACAAAAATTGTATGAGGAGTATTGGTTCCCTGACATGACCAAGTGTGTTAGGGATTTCATCAATTCTTGTATAATTTGTACAGGCTCGAAAGATTTCTCTCTGGGTGCATTCTTCCAGCTTTATCCAATTCTAAATGTTTCTATACGATTCATATAGGTTTTACGGGAAGGCTTAGCGGGAAGATGGAGAGGGCCGGAAGGAATATTGTTATGTAATAATTGATGTATTTACTAAATATGTTTCATTAGTGTATGCGTTTTCGTTAGACGCAGCTGGTGCAGTAAGGGCCATCAAGAACGACGCTAACTTTTTGGAGCACCGAAACGTATTACTGTCGATCCGGATGGATGTTAAATTAGCTCTCAATTTAAAACGTTCTGTGAAAAACATAAAAATGATTTGCATTTTATTGCCACGGTAAATAAGAAATGAGTTGTAATTTGAATATTAAATAAATAGGGATGGTAAAGCAATAGCTTTAAATGTAGTTTTATGTTACGTTGTAAGCAATGCTTCGACTTAGGGACCGATTATAATTCACTATATAATTAGATTATACATTTTATAGCTAATTGTGTGTGATGCCTCTTTTACATCTCATCGTCAAATCTCTGGTTGGAAAAGTAACAATCGATGGTCGCTGGCCTTTGGCGAATGGGGAATCGTAGGATAATATAGGGCGGAAACTGTCAAGCGACGTAGTGTCTTTATTTGAATATCATTCCTTTCTACAAACCTTCTTTTGTGTCGAAGGGGATTTACGTATGATACCTGGGAGCCCGGGAAGACCCGCAGACCTGTGTTGGACTCAATGGCAATTTGGCAATTGGGTAACAATACCAACTAAACCCCTGCGGGAGTCTTCAGCCGCTATTTGTGGATGGTCCCGGATTGGCTGGCAACAGGATCCTCCAGCACCAGGCTGGCCTCAGCGACCGGGTTCCCATCACAGCCCGACACGGAACGCAGGGGCAGGGAGAGGCTGCGTTGGCAGCCTTCTCTCTCACCCGCTCGTGGGCTTCCTTCTGGGACATGACGGTCTCGCAGAAGGAAGCCATCGCCTGGTAGGAGTCGTCGCTACCGAGTGTCGCTACGATAATGCTCAACTCCCCTCCGACAACTGATGTCAGATCGTGACGCAGCTTGCACACCTTGGTGCGCCCGAGATGGACCCTCAAGAGGGTGTGCTGGGCCGAATCCACCGCCGCGTCACAATCGTAACAGTTTGTCGTCGGCTTCCTGTGGGCCCTCCGACCTCTCCCACCTCTGCATTAACGCCACATACCCTAACAGGCGGGCCCGCAGGATCTCGTCATGCATGGGGTTCAGGCCGAGAGCCCTCCTATTCGCGACATAGGAGCAACTCTCGGTAAGAACCTCCACTACGAGTTCCCCAGTAGAACGCTGTCTGGGTCCGTAGCTGCAGCCCACGTTACCGTACGGTATACTGGGATCGACCTCACTGCAGCTACCCTCTACGCGGAGCGCAGATGGGATTTCTCACAGTGAGGCGTTCCGTCCAAACCGGAGCATCGTACATCGCCATACTCCCGCAGACACCGGAATACGGTTGCCTGCAGGCGGCGTTGGGTCCTCCGAGGTTCGGGAGGAGTCTGCCCAGTGCACTCGCCGCCTTCACGACTTTCGGTAGCCACTCAAGAACCAGATATTTGATGTGGGGGCGAGCGACCCCTGTGGGGGCCCCTTGCGGCCGGTCCCGCGGAAGAGAAGGGCTTCGGTCTTGTCTAGTCTGACCCGAAGCCCTAAACTCTATGTGGCGCGCCTCATCAAAATCACGTCTGTAGGCGCGGACCACCTCACGCAGGTTGCCCTGTTCTCTCTGTAACCGCGCGTTGTCGGCCTTCAGCCGTCTTACATCCCCGTCCTCCGTGCGCACCACCAGAGACTCCATCATCTCCTTGAATGATCCCATAAGGAAGGAAGTAGCCCACTTAATTTTGGAAGCGTAGGCCCCCCTTCAGATTTTTCGTCTTACCCATGAGGTCTAGTATCAGGTTAAGGTTGGCCTCCACTGCCATCACCTCCTCGACCCCACACGGGTAGATATCCTCAAGAATAATAGGGATCGCCGTCTGGATCACTCCTATTTCGCAGTGGCTCCTCAAAAGCTTCCTTCATTTCTTTAGCTGCGCGCTCTCGCAGCGTCGCCCTTGTTCCAGTCAGCGTATGCGCCTTGCCCCTCTTGGCCACGCAACGTGTCCTAAACCCGACATCGCCCCCAACACTTGTATCGGAACCAGAGTCCCCGGACCTCTCCGTAAACAGGCGCTTATACCCTATTTCTGTCTCCGACAAGGACGCCAGTGAAGAAAGGCCCTACAATACCTCAACGTCCTTCGAATTCCCCCTAGAGCGACCCCCGCCCCTTCCCCTGGACGAACCCGAAACTCACCCCCCTCCCCATGTTCCCGTCACAAAAAACGAAAACAGCCACAAAAATATTAATATCTCGGCAACCCGACACCGCACCAGAATAATTTTAGCAACAATCGCCTTTTAAACGCCCCTCGATAGCCGCCACTGACACCCAGCACCAAGTATACGCCCAGTACCGGAAAAACAGACATTTGGACAAACCCATCCTAACCCAATGTAAGGATTTCACGATACCTGTAACTTCCGCAGTCTACCTCTACCTCGTTTAGTCGCTACTGGCTGCTGAACCTCAGAACATTTTCCTTCTCGTGCGTGGTACTGTCGTAGATCCGAGATGTGGTATTTAACGATGACTTCATCAGGAGTCCCCGGGTAAGTTAAGAGATAGGTGGTCGGACTAACCCTTTTCTTCACTAAGTAGGGACCATTCCTCTTAGGGACGAACTTGGAGCTCCTCCTCCAACTCCTTTTGCTGCAGTATATGAGAACATGCGTCTTCATCAGTACGAGATCACCGATAGCAAGGTCATCTGTCTTTGTACCCCCGTCAGAATGTAAAACATTCGCAGAAGCGCAACCGACGAAGTTACGTGAAGTTTCATAATGCAAAGGGTGAATGACCTGAGGTTCCCCAGCTAGAAACCATGTAGAATAGGATTGAATAGAATAGAAATATCTTTATTCAGTAATCCTACATACAGTATACGCAATACAGACAAGGGCAACAAAAGCTAACAGCTACGCAGTGCTATCTGCATAGCAATGTAGTGTGAGAACTGAAATGGATGCGACGGAGAACAATCAATCAATCGGCATGCGACGGAGAACAGTCAATCAATCGGCATGCGACGGAGAACTAAGGTTCACCTACACCGATTTTTATTGACATCTGGGAGGTAAGACGTAAGGCAGAGACTATAAGGAATACTCACTATATAATAATAAAAGAATATTACAAATAAATAAACCCATTAAAATTGTAAAGCATAACATAAAATAAATAATTAAATAAAATATACATTCATAATAATGATATTCTTTTATTTTTATACAATGTGATAAATATTTTAGAAATGGCCATAATTATCATACCCACATTACAACAAGGATTAAGTGTCATTAAGTGTACTCTCCGCGAAGTTAATAACTAAACCACTGTTACGTAAAAAATCGATCCCCAATAGTGTTTCGTTATTGACAGGAAAAACCAAGAAATGTGACAGGTGACAACAGGTAACGTCGAACTCAACAGTACAATATTAACGTTTACCTCTAACACTTTTAAGTCGCGTACAACGCCATCGGCAAGTTTTGTACGGACTTAAACAGAGTCGAACCGGCAATACTACGCTTAGCTGCAGTGTCTATGAGTCCTGTTCCACGAAAATCAACTATTGTTATTCCTACGATTGGCCGTTCCCCACAACATATGGTCGACGACAAATTGTAGCTAATATTACACGATAAATGCTTATTTACATTGTTATGTACTTTATCTGTATGGTACACGTCGTCGCAACACTCGTTGATGCGGGCGACGTACTCGGCAGCGGAGGCCTAGTGGGCGATAGCGCAGGCAGAGGCGCCGGCAACGGGCAGAGCGGCGCGCTAGCGATCGATGAGGAACCGCGCGCGTCATTTGACTTTTCGGCTATTGAGTCGTCGGCACTACGTTTTTTTCAATCAGCGTATCTAAATTTTGTACGGATTCCCGTGTTACCCGTTTGTGCAGTAACCCATACACAATATCGATGGCTATGTTTAACTATGTACGGAAGCTTCACGATGAGAGCGCGGAGACGACCAATAAATACCTCTGTACGCTTGTCGTGTTGCTTGGTGGTAAAATTTTCGTGCTATAACTTGTGCGGTGGACGGGGAGCTCCGTACATCGCACGCAGTTTCACCAGAGAGTCATCCATGACGCAACGGAATCCTTCACACCTCGAAACCACACTGCTGTCTTTGCCTCCAGGAGCACGGGCAGGCCCCGGAGTGCATGATCGTCGCCGAAACCCGTACATTACTTGTAGATAGTGATGGCATCGACGAATACTTCGAACACCTCCGAGTCTTTGTTGTCGCCGCTGTACCTCACCGTACGGAGCGATAAATTTCCTTTCTCCGAAGTAGCGAGCAATGGCGGCAGCGACGCAGACGTTGCATTGACTGCCGGCGCGGCCAACAGGCCTTCGATAAATAGGCGGTTCGACTCCGCCTGCGTTTTGGCAAATGCCTCCGAGAACATCTCGTCGTATTGAGTTCGAAGACGCGGCATTGCAAACGCATAATTCAACTCCCCCAAAATTCGGGCCCCATGTTGGGTGCCACTTGTAAGCACTGCTTGAAATTAAGGATCCACTATAATTCACTATAAAACAAAACTATTCATTTTACAACGAATTGTGAGTGATGCCTCTTTTAGATCCCAACGTCAAATCCCTGATTGGAAAAATAACAATCGACGTTCGCTGGCCTTTTGGCGAACGGCGAATCGCAGGATAATATAGGGCGGAATCTGTCAAGCGGAAGTAGTGTCATTATTTGAATATCGTTCCTCCCTACAAGGTTCATAGTTATTCTGTTATATGAGGAATAGTAAAACTACAACCAAAGTTGCGGTGCCCTGAAAAGAGAAGTTTTACTTATACCATACATTTTACAAAAAATCTTTAAATAATAATTATTATGACTCACCTGAAAGGAGAAACAACATTTTTAAAGCTATTAATTTACCAGTCGCTATTTATTTAATATTCAAATAATATTTATTTAATAGTCAATTCATTTCTCATTGGATCACCATAACATTCATATTTTACATTCTATATCATTTACACAATAGGACATACGCTTGCTGCTAGAAGAGAAAATTCTTTAAGGAATACATTCTCCTCGTGATGACCTACGGGCTGAAACATGTCCTCTTAGCTTAGGGCTGGTGCGCAAGTTTGAGGTAGCTCATAGGGCACAAAACACACAGCATAATACGTTCAATACGTATTATGCTGTGTGTTTTTCTGTCCGACAGAATTGCTAACGAAGTCATAAGGCATGGAAATAAAGTATCACATATCACGCTACGAATAGGCTCGCTGAAATGGCAATGGGCCGCTCACACACTAAGAATAACAGATGGCAGATGGGCCTGTAAGGTTTTGGAGTGGTGGCCGCGTTTGGGAAAACGAATTGTTGGTTGACCAATGGTTGCCAGGTGGGAAAACGATTTCCGTGCACTAGCCGGGCCGGAATATATGCGAGTAACAGGAGATCTGTCGTCTTAGCGTTCATTGAAAGAGGGCTATGTCCAGCAGTGGACCGCTAAGGGTTGATAATGATGAAGTAGGTGGTTAGAAAATGAGTAGGTACGAATAATATAATAACTACTTTTTATCTTTCTTTTTGTATGTACGCGGACATGAACGTACGCGCGGGCAGTGGCCCTGGGTGGGATCCGATGGCGCGTGGGACTTGCGGATGAACGGTACCCGCTAGCCACCTACGGCTATCGGGGCAGCCGCTCAGCAGGTCCCGTCACCACCGCAGTGCGGTCGGAGTGCCTACTACGCTATATGTGCTTGTGATTGTTTACATGCGCTAAGAAAGATTCGTTACTAAGTGAACGAGCAGCCGGATTCCATTGGCACGCCTACTAGGAGGGTCACCGCCTGCAAAAGCCGTTTAAGCCTGTGGCTGGATTCGGTTGCAATTAAGCTTAAACATTCACAGCAGACTCTAGCTCTTAGTTATGGGATAGTTCCGCAGACACTGCAGAAACGTTTGGTTTCAGAAGCGACACAAATATTCCTTCTTAAACGATCTCTTGAGGGTGGTACAAAAAACATAAATACATCATTGTATCATTTATTAGTTTTAGCTTTAATACATTAAAACAAGTCTTGTTACACTTTATTATTCATAAAATCAAATTGAAAATAAGTCAAAATGGTAGTTAGTAGTTATTTCCATTTTATTCCAATTGTGTTAAAAAGAACGGTGGTTTGGAAATTTGAACCTCCACGTTATAATCAGATGCTTATTTATTGTATAAAATAAACGCATATTTTTTACGAGTGTATAAAAATATATGCCCAAAATTTTGTGTTACTCAGCCCGGGTAACAAAAAATTTACTCAAGTTTTCAAATATAATTTAAGATAACATTAAATAGATACATTCGTTCAATGTTAAAATAATTATTAGAATTTATCTCTGCAACCCTCAAATCATTGAATTTTTAAATTTACCACAAGAAAGAAACAAAATAGACGGCAAGATAACGGACAAGTAACTTTTGCAAATGTGATGGTTTTGTAATGTTATAAAACATTACTAAACATACATATACATAGAAGCTGAAGAATGTACGTATAGGAAAAAGGAATTAGAGAAGAGAATACTACTAATGAACTACTGCCTAGACTGATGTTGCAACGATCTCACACACAATACAAATTTTTGTTTATTTTACTTTTAATAAAACGCAATTTGTATTGTCCCGTCTAACTACGGTGTTGAACATGCTGAGGATGGTTATAGCATCGTCATAAGAATCTTGAAGTGTTGAGGAGGCGTTGGGATAGCAATATACATTCCACGCGTATAATATCGATAGGTGTTTGATAGCAAGATGTAAACTCAAATCGACCAGAAAATATTACTTTATATCAGTTACAAAGCCAACTTAATGAAGTAGGAAACTGTGTGTTTTATTTGTCGATGATTTTTATTTTTTTTTCCATCGCAGTTTCCGTTTCATTAAGTCAGCATAAATTTAATTAATTAGTATTTGTTCGATTTTTTCTAAACGATCTAAATGTATATCTTCCATGTTTGATTTGTTATTGATACGTTTAATATGTGTATTACTAGTTGTACCTCTAATGGTATGGAGCAGTACTAATTGTAATATCATTGGTAACTTCAAGCATTCTTACGCTACAGTACAAAACCATATAATATTTAATTGCATTATTAATATGAACGAATTATATTTTAACATACAATATTTCAGTCTTACAACTGTTAAAAATGAAAGATTCTAAATAATTATTTTTAGATTAGATAATTAGTCGTACAAAATACATCTGACCTTCGAAGTTCACTAAGCTAGCTACTACCCACATTATGAAAACTAATATTATATCAATAATTATTAAAAGTAGCAAAAAATCACACGCTTGAGTATTGAGATCTCAATAACTGTAAACGGCAAATGTTATTAGAATTTTAATTCAATTAGATTTTCTCGTCGCCCGGTTCTTCGTCTTTCTGATCGTCTTTCTGATTGTCTTTCTCTGCTGGCTCCTTTTCTTTATCAAGTAATTTTTTACACTTCTTCGAACTGCAACAAATATTTAAAATAAATTCATATGATAACCACTTCGTTATTGTATCGTATAAGTAGTTGGCCCAGCTGACATTGGTGTTACGCCGCAAGTCGCAATTCACCAACACTTTCGGTGCGGTGAAGGTGTAGCCGTAATGTTCCATTGCGATAGGAACGGGAATCCTATGGTTGGATCTGCCACGCCCGGGGATGTGCCTCCTGGTCATTTACTACGGGTATGAAATGATGGGATTCCGGTTGTACAATTGGAAGTGAAATGGGAATAAGGCTGCACGTGTACATTGTTTTTTGCAGGTGCTTCGGCACTTTATATAAATACGTGATATGTGACATCTACTTCTGCTATACTTCTTACAGTTGCTTGTTAATTTTTGTTTCGTAGTTATTTCGAACACTTTCTGTTGCTAAGGTTAATTGATAATCCCTCTCCGTTACGCTCTGATTTGCTGACTTTGTTAATTACTACAGTGGGGAGGAAATTGAAAAAATAGAGAAATGTACATTCATTACAATTATGTGGATATTTATGGGTTCTCTTCAAGTGGCTCCTACTACTCGTTTCTCCTCCCATAATATATATTTTACGTCTAAATTCTAACTCACCAGGTGCAACTTAAGCAAGCAGCGCAGTTGCATGGCTCTGCAGAAGACGGCTCTGCGATGGTGTCATTTGCTGGCTCCACCAGATACGGCTGCATGTTCGTCCCTTCGCTCTTTTCGGTTGAACCCAGGTCGGTCACGTCCGTACTAACATCGTACTCGCCGTCTTTGTCCGTGGGGAGTGTGCTGCAGTCGGAGATGTCCGTGGGGATGTCGATCTGGGGGATTGACGCTGTAACAGAGGCCTGTATACTGAGACAACCCGCTGATTATTAAGTGAGGGAGCAGGCATAAGTGATAGATAAGAACTGCAAGCCTCCTGTGCCTGCACCTCTAGGCAGCGACTGCACGAAAGTAACATTGATCTCTCATTTTTTGACTCTGCGCCGCATGGAGTTTTTATCTACAACTTGGAAGCTATTAACTTACTACTTGGTGCGACCTCGAAACTAAGAAGTACAATGTGACCTAAAAGCTTATCGATGGTTTAAAAATAAAAACAACGTACACATGAGCACCGAAGGTGACAGCAGGCGCTCTGACGACGTGGAAGAGGTGTTGGGGTCCAGCTCCTGAAGCGGGATGTCCTTCTCTGTCTCATCCTCGGGCAACTCGTCAACCTCGTACTCGGTGTCCTGTCTGCGCGGGAACTTCTACAAAGATGATCAATGTGTAACAAATGTATATTTTACTTCACCTACTTTACCATTGTTGTCAAGTTTACGTCATAGGGTGGCAAATGAACTTTGATCATACTGCTACATACTTATGTATGTTATATATATAACATACACCAAGGTAGTGTGATGCAATCGCACGGTTATAATATTTTTATGAAATTCAAAAAAGGAGATGTAAAATATAAAGAATTTTATGTAATATACATACCTCGGGGCGTCCACTCATGATAATTATTCAAAGACTAGTTTAATATTGATATAACTGGTCAAACGCGACGCCGATATGGCACGATGTAATATTATTTAGAACTACCCTCCCTTGCAGTGAGCGTACATAAAAGAGTTTAGTTGAACAACTTTTTGGAATCTGTCAAGAGATAGCGCTGTTATATGACACTATTTTGCGTACTGTCATTATGGTATATAATTCAAATCT
Organism: Eumaeus atala; assembly: GCA_017140195.1. NCBI lineage: Eukaryota > Metazoa > Arthropoda > Insecta > Lepidoptera > Lycaenidae > Eumaeus > Eumaeus atala. Next base: position 317,779 of record JAFELO010000136.1, read on the forward strand.
GACGGATCACGCTTTGTTATAAAAGGTTTAAATTTTTAATTGAAATAATATTTTTTTTGTTAGAATATTGCATTTTTTTAATATTGATCTAGCTGCGGAAATACTGCCCAGGTAACATCATGACACGAGGTTTACAATAAATAAGATTATATTATTTGTGGCTTATTGACATCTTGCATGCGTCTCTTGTTTGTCATATACTTTTGTCTATGTAAATATTTGTTCAAGTGTATTTACAATAAATACACTTGAACAAATTGCAAATAAATAAATCAATAGTCATTATCTATACATTCCCGCCATTCATATACTACCCTACTTTACTTTACTTTACTTTGCTCAAACAACTCTATCCACCATATTGCCATGACATCCAAACATTTCTTTCGCATTATATTTACACATTATTAATTGTTTAATATATACCGGTATGGGGTTGGTGGTGTTCCTATTTGACGCCCGATATTGAACCCTATGTCGTAGCAGTAAAGATTGTTACTTATAGACAAGAGTAGGACGGTATCACAATAATTACATATAAACCGGACGTACCTATAAGCGAAGTTGTTTTCTGAGATAACAGGTGATAGGAGCAGAGTAAAGGCGATAAATACTTATTGGGTGAGTAGCGAACACAGACCGAGAGCTATGGCGGAGGCTTCTCGTGGAATGTAGTGTTACGCAAGTGTTGAAAAAGAAAGCCACGAAGATAGAAAATTGTTTGACAGAAGCAACGAGAAAGGGAAACTGGAAACCTTGGTTTGTACAAAAATGTTAAGTACAAAAAGTGCCATGATTACAATTGTTTATTAGAGAAGAGACATTTGGAAACAAGAATACAAAAGTTTTACAAACATTACAAAATGTAGTATTAGTGATTTCATCAAGAAATCACTCCGAATCACGAAGCGATTGGATTTTAACGTCTACGTTAAAAATCCAATCACTTCGTGTGCAAAACCGCCGACACTGCATGGCTCAACTACACTGTGCACTTAAAATACGCAAGACTGGTGCTCCAGTACGTCCAATAGTGAGCCAAATCGATTCAACAACAACTTATAAATTGGTACAACATATGGCAAAAGTCCTATCACCACTTCGGGGACTCACTATGTTATTTACAAAGGATTCAAAACATTTTGTCGTAGATATACAACAATTACATCTCTATGACAATGAAATTATGGTCAGTTTTGACAGTAGAATCCCTATTTACATGCTTACCAACTTACTTACTTAACTTACATCGGCCAGTTAAATGATTAAATAAATCGATATAAAATTCGTAAAAGTAGGTTTATTGTAATGAGTATTTATTAGAGTCAACTTAAGACATCAATATTAAAAAGTGGAGGTGCCAACAACAGAAGCAATATCGTTGCTAGCTCAGGGGCCAGGCAGTTTAATTACTGGTATAGCAACGGCGTTTATAGCAGAAGAATCCAGACGACGACATCCCCTTATCATTTCTTTCTGTGCTTCGGACCTGGCGTTCTTCTATTTTACCTATCATGCAATTATACACACATATTTTTTTTTATTCCTAGCGTAATACCTTGATACAGCCAACTAAACAACTAACAACACATTATGCTTGTTGAAATCTGGACAGCTTTAGGTTATGTTGATATTTTGCCTTGCCTAAAATATCCTATCATGCGCTATTGAGCTAATGGGACGTCCTGTAATAAAAGCGTGTATATTACTAATCACACAGTTTTATGTATTTAAGAATCGAATTAGATAGAACGCCATTAGGTAGTTGATACGTTGAGCGTGTGTCAGTTCTGTGTCGATACATAATACAGAGATGTTATGAGTACCTTGTGTGTAGACGGGGTGCATACATGTACCTGACCTGCTGCATGTACCTAGAGCGTCGTGTATCCTCAGATCTTAGATATGGATAGGATACATAATATTGGGGGGCAAACGACCACTCGAAGATGTTACTAGAGTAACTACGCCCATTAACACCCACTCTAGGATTCATGGCGGGCCTCCTCGCTAATAATAATCCCTCATCAAATATTTGCAGATCAGTATCTGCAAATATTTGCAATTATTTGTACTGTTGGTTGCAATGGCGAACCACAAGTACGTGGTGGGCTTCTCCCTGGGCGCCGAGATCTACACTGGTGGAGTATCCCGACTCTTCGCAAACCTGGCGAACGTGTGGCGGGTATAGCCGCCGGCCGCAGCTCGACAATCTCGAGAGTTGGAGGGACTCGGCCGCAGTATCCGTTCTGCAGGTGCGCACTGTACAATACATGCAGCACCAGTCAGTGTGTTCATACCTCTTGTTACAACAGAAATTTCAACCATGTAGTAAACCGTAGTACCCGAGTAAAATAACTGTAGTAACCCAAAAGTAAATATTTTTTCCAAACGCCTGTCACTTACAGATATACGAAATAAGAAATTTTATAGTTGATAATTGCCCTTAAACTATATCAGGCACTAATATCTGTATTGTTTTTAGAATCTAAGCCGAAAGCTTTGTGTGCCTCGCAGAATATGTTTTAATTACACTGCTTTATGTCACTGGCAGCGCCCTACGTCTAATCCCGCATTAGGATTTAATTGACAATTTAATTAATATTTATACAATACATTTTACAAAATATTCTTTAAATAATAATGATATTCACTAATAACTCACCTGGAAAGGGAAACAACATTTAAAGCTGTTGCTTTATCAGTGCCTAAATATTTAATGTTAAAATTATAAAAAATATAATTCATTTCTTATTTGATTTCATTTGATTTTATTTCCTACGGGGCTGAAACATGGCCTCTTCATTTAGGACTGGTCAGCAAGTCTAAGGTAGCTCAACGGGCTGTTGAACGTGCTATGTTGGGTGTTTCTCTGTCTGACAGAATTCCTAACGAATTCATAAGACAGGGAAATAAGGTATCCAATATCACGCTACGAATAGGCTCGCTGAAGTGGCAATGGGCTGGTTGCACACTTAGAGGAACATAAACATTCACAGCAGACTCTAGCACTTAGTTGTATGATAGTTACGCATACACTGCAGAAACAATGTTTTCGTTTGGTTTCAGAAGCGAAACAAGTATTCCCTATAAAACGATAACTTAAGGGTGGTACAGTAAACATAAATACATTATTGTATCATTTACTGTATCATTTGTTAGTGTTAGCGTTAATACATTAAATACATTATTGTATCATTTGTTAGTGTTAGCGTTAATACATTAAAACGAGTCTTATTACATTTTATTATTAATGAAATCAAATTGAAAATAAGTCATAATGGTAGTTAGTAGGTATTTCCGTTTTATTCCAATTGTATTAAACTGAACAGTCGTTTTGAAATTAGAACCTCTACGTGTACCCACGCCATAATCAGATGCTTATTTGTTGTATACAATAGAAGCATATTTTTTACAAGTGTTTTATATATATGTATGTATGTTTTAGAAATATATGCCCAAACTTTTGTGTTACTCAGCTCGTGTAACAAAATGCTTCCTCCAGTTTTCAGATATTAATTAAATTAACATTAAATAGATACATTCCTTAAATATTAATGCAATTATTGGATTCTATCTCCATAAAATCATTCAAGTACATTCTTGACATTGTTGCCATCAAAAGACGGAGGATATTTTTTTCCATATGATTGTGGATTGAGAGTCGTCATATTTAAGTCTAATGTTTATCCGAAACTGTATATGATCTGGGCTGTTTAGACAACTACAACAACAACAATAACAACAACAACAACAACAACAATTTTTAGATTGTTTTTCAATTAGCAGAGGAAGAAGTGAGTGCTGTTTTAGTTTAGTATACAGATCGATTGAATTGGAACAGTTAGCTCTTCCCATAATTCATATAGTTGCTTGGTTGGGTAAAGGTTTTAAAAGGGTTTAAAAGTACATATCTTTAGAATTGCACGTTGAGCAGTCTCTAATTTCCTTAGATAAGTTTTATGAGGGCTGGCACCCCATGCTGTTATAGAATAAGTGATCAATGATTGGCATAGCGCAAAATATATTTCATTACTTATGGATCTACAATGTGATGCAGTGTTTTAAAAATAGGTGAAAGCTTTCTCACTCTTAAAGTGGTTAAGTCCACGTGTTCTTTAAAATTTAGTTTATGTTCGATCATTATTCCCAGGTATTTAATGACCTTAACTCTTTCAAGAGTATGGCAGTTGCAATAATGTTGGTTCTTGCTCCTTGGCGGACAAGAATAAATTTTCATATTTAAATTGTTATCAATAGTAGTTTCTTTAATGGAAAAGGTCATATATTTAGTTTTATCTGCATTTATGTTTAAGTAGTTCTCTTGGAGCCAATTGTGTACTCAACCAATACCTTTTTGAGCCAATAAGTATACCTCCTGCCACGTTTTGGCAACCGTTGAAAAGTCTTTGATGCATCCACTGACAATAACCATGGTAGCTTGAAATCAAAATTCATTAGAAGTGATATTTTAGTTATTATAACTTCTAATTCATTAAGTGTGAATGAATCTTTGTACTTCTGAAACAGATTTTGTTATCAGCAATTCCTTTATAGTCCTAACCTTCTCCTGTCATCCTTAATGAATTCATGCATCCTAGATATGAAATTTCTTGTAAAAGTAATTTGCACATGGACATGTTTAGTTTTAATTCCATCCCACTTTTAAACAAAGCTTGGTACAGTTGGAGATTGTATGGGAAAGATGTCAGGAAGCTCATATTTTAATATATTATTTTAAGTAAACTAATAAACCAATACAAAATATCACTCAAGTATTCATTAGTGTTAGAACACAAACAACATAGAAATACTAAGAACGTGTGATATAAGTTTTATAATGAGTGTCAACTGGCGAAAAAAAATCCTTACATTACTTAAAATTTTGTATCCCTCACATTTTATTCATAACGCGCATACTGAACTGCTTCTTCTGGAGTAAACTCCAAGAAGGTCTACTGCGATGGGATGTGTTCAAATAAATTATGTAACACTTCACTTAACCAAAATTTCGCTTTCCTAAACGTGGCATCCACTCCAGAAAAATTCTAGCCCACCTGCCATCTGTTCTTTAGAGTGTGTGACCAGCCCATTGCCACTTAGGCGAGCTTATTCTTCGCGTGATGTCGGTACATATCGGATCGACATCGGACAGAGAAACACCAAACATACCGTTGACTTGCGGACCTGTCCTAAATTAAGTGGCCATGTTTCATGAGTTATGTTACGTTTCATACGTTCTCCATGAACGTACTTCGACCGTTTATTCTGCTCATTGGCTCCGGTAATCCGTTGCGTATTTGAGCTGCGAAGGTCTCTGCGTATTAGCTTCCGGGTTTGCTTTGTAAGAAATTTTACATCGGCAGAAGGAAAGTCCTCCTGTGCTCAGCGTTCTCTCATAAGTCTGAGCTTCTTATCAGAGAGTTTAGATTTCCTGCTCGTATACTTACTACTACAATATCCTTCACGCATGTCCCGCATGCAACAAATCACGCCACTCATGGCCTCGTCTGTTGTGAAGAGAATTTTAGGCAATTGAGGACATTTGGCATACATGGCACGCGAAGAGGAAGAATAGGTATCGATGTAGCTGCATCGAGATAATCAGGACTGACGAGGCCGATGATAACTTAGGTCTTTGTAATGTCAGGCCCCAGAAAGGGGAAAGTGAAATGATGTGAGGGTACTCACATCATTTCACTTCCCCTTTCAATCAAGAATTGCACGTTGGGGAACCGAGCCGGTGAACAAATCCCCGTGCATCTCACATCATTCGCTCCGTATACCAAGAAGTGGGTGACCGTGGTGGAGGGGTAAGTGTCACTAGGAAACAGATCGGACACCTAACAAACAGCTGAACGCTGAAGCTTCTTAGGCGATATTAAAGAGAATAGTGACCTTTGACCACTTTAACGTGACCCTGAACTTGGAATGAGGGTGAGGGTAGTCTTAAACCGCCCCTACACATCTTTATATACATATATACAATCACATATTTCCTCTTTAAAATATTATTATGGATATATTTCCAATGTCGTAAGTGATTGAGTTTATATTTCATTTGGGTTTTTTCAAAAACCCCATACATTCAAAGTAAATTTCATTCATATGTATGACGGCACATTGGTAGCGCCATCATTCGAATCACGTAGGAACTAGATTTGACAACGGTCAGATCTAGTGGTGCGTCATGCTTATGGTCAGCGCGGTTTTAGTCTCACGCTCACCGTCAGCGCTCATAGCTCAGCTGGTTTTTTTCAGCGCTGAGGCTCAGCGTGGCTCGTTTTGGATCGGCCAGTTCACAGAGTGTGCAAAGACGTTTCGCGTAATCCAGTGCCTACAGTTTCTGTCCACGTTACAGCTGTCCTTTTCAGGATAGCGTCCTTTTCAGGATAGCGTCCTTTTCTTGAACGCCGAACGTGCCGGAACATTCAACTGCAGAAGCCTGTCGCCGTGACGTCACGTCGGTTTACTACAAACGGGCGTGATCATCGCGGTGCCCCGCCGAAGCAGTTAGCCTTCAAGGATCACGGAGAACAACACCAGGCTCGGTATGAGTAAGTGCTCCGCACTCTAACGTGTCTCAGCCTACCGATCACGGGCCTCCCGCCCGCATCGGGACCACCTCCACCTCGTCGACATCATCCAGCCGCTCGCTCCCGAGGGACCCGAGGATTAGGAGCGGAACCTCTCCAACATCATCAACAACCAAGAAACCCATCGCCACCGCAAAACTCCAGATTCACACCAATCAGGTAGGTAAGACAATCAGGAGCACGCGGCTAAAGACTGCCCTCGCCCAAAGGACGCCCCTGCCACCTGCGTCAACTGCAGCGGAGCTCACCCTGCCAGCGCAAGGCCCGCAATTAGCGCGCCGGACCGACGGCCGCTACCACCGCACCGTCTTTAGACGCATGGGCCTCGACTACAATAGATGCCGCCCAAGTGCCTGCACCACCACCCGAGCAGCCGCACCTCATGGCGCCGTCGAACTACCCTACTCCGCGCACGGTGACTGCTCGACCAGCCGCAACCAAAAGCAAGTCGAGACGCAGCAGGGGCAAAGGTAAGAAAGGAGACACTGATGCAACAGCTGCCAGCCACCAACAACCAGCGCCAACCGTGACGACCAAAAAGCCGGAGGCAACCTCCCAGACGGCACCCGGGACCGCTCGCATCCCCACTAGAGCGGCCCAGCGCCGGACCGGCATTGCAACGTCGCCACCCCTTTCCTTACCGGCCGCCTTAATGGAAATGGCAAGCCGGTTCATTCAAACCATCCGCACAGGTGGCTCCTTCACCGAGGCCCTCATCAACTGTGCATCGCAACTTGTGTTGCAGATGCCAGCGATCATTGAAACAATAGCAACCATGTTCAATGGCGTACCTCACACTTCTTAATTGGAACGCCCGGGGCCTCCACAGGAAGCACAACATTCTGCGTCACGTCCTCCGCGAGCGTGACGTGTATGTTGTTCGGCGAGACCCACCTCACACCGGGACGCAGTGCCCGGGTACCACATATACCGGCTGGACTACACTCCTCCGCTGGACGGCCGCCCGTGCCGCGGCTTGGCCATATTGGTAAGGCGCACGATCATCCACCAGGTGCTGCCGCCAACGCTCACCACTTCGCTCTACACACTCGGCGTTGAGGTGTGCTTGGGTGCTGGAACCACCCGGCTGTTGGCAGCTTAAAAGCCCCCAACTTCCGTCTAGATCTCCCGGAGATTCACGGGCTCTTATCAGAAGAGCCCACTGTAACCGCCGGGGATCTCAACGCCAAACACACGGCCTGGTACTCGCGGTACTGCACCAGCGACGGCCGTCGACACCCACCAACCCGACGTACGCGCGCGCACCCCTTCATTCCCGGTGGTGTCCGCGGTGGACGAGGAGCGCCTGGCGGAAGGCATAACCTCGGCCTTTACAGCCGCACTGGCCTTGGCCACCAAACCCCCGGCCCCAATCCCGGTCTCCCGGCCGGACCTCACCCGCCGGATCGACAAGCTCATTAAGGAGAAACGCAAGCTCCGCCGCCAATGGCAACGTACGGGATGCCCCACTATCCGGGCCGCCTTCAAAAGAGCTGCCGCAATGGTCAAGCTCAACGAGTTCGCCGCACACTATGCGGCGACTTGGGAACACCGCCTCTCCCAGGCCGCCGATGACTTGCCGTCCGTGCACCGCCTCTGCCGTCAACTCGCCCGCAGCAAGGAGCCCATTCGACCGCTAACACACGAGGACGGGGTCTACGCTACCGTGTAACAGACAGAGCCAACATCCATGCCAGGTACCTCACACAGGTATTTACACCACTGGCCACCGCCGCGACTCACCGCGAGGACGAGGTGGTCGCACAGGTACTTCACCCGCGAGGGCTTCCCCATTCCAACTGCTCAGGAGGTCACCTTCACCACCACAGCACCCGCCTTCTTCGTATCGCCGGGCCAGGTCCGTGGCGCCCTCCTCAGGGTTAACCGACCAGATCCCTAACTCGGTTCTACGACTTGCCTCCCCCAGGACAGCAGCCGCCATCGCTCGGCTATTCAATGGAATATTCCCCACGGGCCTCATCCCTACCCAATGGAAGACGGGGGAGGCAATCCTGATCCCCAAGAAGGGGAAGAGCCTCCGGTCTCCCGCCGACTACAGGCCCATCACCTTGCTGCCTGCGCTCTCCAAGGTGTTCGAGCGATTCTCCCTCGAATTCCTCATCCCTTACCTGCCGACTCGGGCCGATAAGTTTGGCTTCAGGACCGAGCACTCGACCACCCACCAACTCATCCGCGCCATACGTTTTATTACCAATGCCGTCAACAAGAATGAATCAGTCGCGGCGCTCTTCCTGGACATGGAGAAGGTGTTCGACCGCGTCTGGCTCGAGGGTCTCCTCTTCAAGGTTATCGCTTCCCAGGTTCCCCATCCTCTAGTCACCATAGTGCGGTCCTTTTTAAACCGCCGCACCTTCTATGTCAGAGTGGGGGAGGCCCACTCTTTCACATGCCCCATCGATGCTGGAGTGCCCCAGGGTAGCTGCCTCTCCCCAGCCCTTTTCAACAGATACGTTGACGACATCCCCAGTAACGAGGGAGTCATGGCCGCCCTGTACGCCGACGACACGGCGTACCTTGCAAAATCGCAGAACCACCAACACGCAGCAGCCAAGATCCAGAGGATCCTGGACATGCTCCCCGACGGGCTGTCGAAATGGCGGCTGAGCGTCAACACCGCCAAGTCACAGGCTCAGCGGCGAGCCCATCCCCTGGGCCTACTAAGCTAAATACCTGGGCGTTTGCCTGGATGCCGGCCTAACCATGGGTCCACATGCCTGCGCCTCTGCGGCACAGGCCTCCACAGCGTTTCGTCAGCTGCAGCCGGCGCTGTCGAGGTTCCTTCCGCTAAAGGCAAAACTTTCGATTTACAAAATTTACGTTCGTTCCCGTCTGATGTATGCGGCTCCAGCGTGGTACCACCTACTGGCGCCCTACCATAAGCGTCGACTGCGTGCGATCCAATCCAAGGCCCTGCGCCGCATAGTCAACGCCCCCCGCTACGTTAGGAACTCCACCATTTCCCGGGACCTTGAAGTGGAGGACCTCAACAGGCATATGGCCGGCCTGGCCTCCCGCCTGTTCGCCAAAGCGGACGCCTCCGCTCAGGCCACGCTCCGTCATCTCGCCCCCTACCACAGGCGAACCCCTGATCGCAGAGCGTACCCACGCGACTCCGCGCAGCCCCCTGATGCGCTAGACGCTGGACCGTCGCGGGCGCCCACAGGAGCAAGGACGCCAGTGGTCAGTTCACCGCTATAATATTTTCTCCACCCCGTCAAATGGCCTTACTGTTTACTGTTTTCTGTTTTTGCCTATCACTATGCATTTCTCATTGCTTTTGCGCTTTCACTCACCAATCATTGCTCCCCCATCTCAGAATTCATTCATCAAGTCTCATCATCATCATAACGCTTCATGCTTTCACCATTCATGCCTTCACTCATCAAAACTAATAATGCCTTCATCACTAACGCCTCTACTGCTACGCATCTTATCTTTTTGCCCGCCTAATCAGCGGGTAACAACCATCCTTGGTCGCTGGCTGCCACTCGCTGGGCCTTCGCCGGGATTACCGGCGATCTCACCCGTTGGGGGCAGACCGCTCAGGACAACCCCGCTGTGAGGACGGGCGCCCAGGCCCCGCCGGCAACCGCCCCCTAATGTGATCTGTCAAGATCACCCCAACGACCGCTCCATGGTAATGGAGTGAGACCCTGCTGCCGCCGGAAGAGGACCAAAGTCCTGATACGGCTCCCCCTGCCCCCATGCGGGGGTATGAGATGAAACAGTCGTCATTACTCGTTTTAGTATCGTACTGACCGCCTTACCGTACAGACGACGACAAAATGCGGAGTGTATTAATTATTGCTGCTTTGTACTACGTATCCCAAAAAAATAAAAACCGGCGACGACGAAGACTCCATGTTCTTCCATTGATTGAGCAGAGAGCCGTTGCAGGAGAGTTTGTCTTGTTATGTGGCACTTTGAGGGCTGACGAAAGTAGAATGTCAACTAGAACTTTTGACGAACTTCTGGCAAAGATACAGGATGAACTCCATGGTCCATTGGAGCTTACAAATCGTGCCTATACCACCGATTGAACGACTAATGGTGACTTTAAGGTAAGAAAAAAACATACTTACTCGTTTTATAATTATGTGTAATCATGGCAAAGTATAGGTGAGAACAAAATAGGTATTTATTATTATGTTTCATATTATAGGTAAGACAAAAAAAATAACATAAATGACATATTATTAATAATTAAACATAATATAATTATTCATCAGTACGTCTAGCTGTTTCATAACCAGTATCCACTTCGCGATTCGCCATGACTGT
>JAFELO010000136.1:328722-340624 GCA_017140195.1 Eumaeus atala
ATACATTCAAAATTAATTTTCATTATATGTATGCCGGCGCATTGGTGGCGCCATCGTTCGAAACACGAAAGATCTAGCGGAGCGTGGGGGCATTCAATGTGTAACCGACATCGAGCGCGCACCACGAATTCGAGGAACCGCTTTTGTTCCGTGTGTTTTTCTGGGTTAATATGTGAATTAAATTATTTTAAGAATAAGAGTGTTTTACAATCAATATTGGATTTTTTCTTGTTCTCTGATTACACCAACAAATCTTAAACCATGGCTAATTTCTGCCTTTATTAGAAGTGGGATTGTATAAGGATCAACCAAGAGAAGACATGCGAGTATCATCGGAAGAAACTAGTGCAGTTAAGTTATTGTATGGTACAGCACTAGTTCTAACTCTAATGTTATTCAATTCATAAGCAATAAAATTCGTTCATGGTTACCAATCCTCCCTCGTTCGCTAATTTGGATGTCAGCTAATCATGTTCATAATGAATTACATCATCTTGGCAACGTTCTATACGTCAGATAAATTATATGAGCAGTATTGGTTCCCTGACATGACTAAGTGTGTGGAAGTTTTATCAATTCTTGTATAATTTGTAAAGCCTCGGAAGGTCTATCTGGGTCTCAACCCGTCCAGCTTTATCCTATTCCAAAGGTGTCTACACATACATACATATAGATTTTACGGGAAGGCTGAGTGGGAAGAATGGTTGGAAGGAATATTGTTCTGTAATAATAGATGTATTTACTAAATAAGTTTCATTAGAGCAAGCGTTTTTGGTAGACGCAGCTGGTGCAGTAAGAGCATCGAAACGTATTACTGCCGATCAGGGTCGATGTTAAAAAGCTCTCAATTTAAAACGTTCTGTGAAGAAAATAAAAATAACTTGCATTTTATTGCCACGAGCTCCAGTAGAGTCATGCGTACATTAGAAAGTCTGCTCACTATGATCGTACTCGACCAACGTTACAAAATATACACACACTGGAATCCGTGAGAGAAGATGCATCCGCAAATATAAGAAAGGCAGTTGGGTCATGATTCGAACGATTTAATAGTGGTCGCGCACTTAGCCGTACTCAAATGGGGATTTCACCTTCACTGGAATCAGTCAAAATTGGATAAAAAGTTTAGAGGTCTCTTTGTAATCCCGGAAGTATTAGAACATGATAGATATGAACTTAAAAGTCTCAGTAATTCTCGTCGAGCTTACAAATATGCACACGAGAACTTGCGTCCAGAACCTCGGGGTTATAAAGATCTGCTCGAGATAAGCCACAATTTAATAAATAAAGAGGAGGCCGAGATGGCGCCAGATGACGTAGATTTAGATATAAGCCCCACGACAGAAACACGACCACTGCAATAATGTATACTGATTCTGACACCATTACCGCCGAGTCTGAAACTGATTCAGACACGCTTAGTGCTAACAATAATCACGACGAATTATTTTAAGATTGTTCTTGATTTTGAATATGGAGAGACCATCATTAAATAAATGCACTTAAGAGTCTGACTAAACTTTTAACAGTTCCGTTGCTCCCAAAAGTACTCTGCCTTGTATGGAATTTATTGTAAATTGGCGCTCAACATAAATAATTGTAATGGGAGATTTTAATTTATTTTACTGCATATTATGAATACTTTGTAACTTTTTTTGAGTACGTTCAGAATTATCAGTTACCGAACTGTAGCGGTAGACAGATCGATCTTGAGCGACGCGGGCGTGCGGTGCGCGTGGCGGACGAGGGCGCTCTGCCAACGGACGCATACCATGCACCGCTCGCGGTTGAACTAAGCGTGGTGCAGCGGTTTGAGTTAGGACGTACAAATGAACCAGCACAAATAGGGTTCTTGCAACAGCAATGGAATTTTGCGAAAGCGGGCCTTTGCCATATGACTATCTAGCATATTTAAATTGGTCTTTGTTATATGAAATAAATAATGTGGATGAAGTTTTGGATTATTTTTATTACGTTTTTGTGGATGTTTCGAATGGATTTGTTCCACCTAAAAGAGGAAAGTTTTATAATTCACGGTATACTTACCCTGAATGATATAAGGCAGAAATCATGAGCAACATCTAAATTAAGTATTCATTGCAAAAACGCTATAAAGAAAGTGTTTAATAGATAAGAATAATAAATAATAATAATAGATAACATAAGAAGATGATTATCGAGCATTTGCAAATAGCGGAAGAGATGTAAAAGTGACTATTAATCAGGCTCATAATGAATATCAAAGTGACGTACAAAATATCTTAGTTAAAGATCCAAAATCTTTTTGGGGTTTCATTAAACACAAGAAAACTAACAAAGGTATTTAATGTGCCGACGAGTTTGCGGATTTTTTCTATTCCATATACAGTCCTGCTCGGCCTGCACTCAATGCGAAGCCTGCCTGCGTGGCGGCTGAAATCAACAGCTCACGTGTTCATACTGACCGACTGGAGGCCTCAGAGGTGCATCGAGAGCTACAACGTCTTCCGCCAAAACGCTCGGCTGGGCCGGATGGAATTCCGTGTTTCATCTTAAAAGACTGTCGAACAGTGCTCGCTAAACGATTACGCTGTATATTTAACCTGTCTTTACAGTCTACAAATTTTCTTGACCGTTGGATAGACCGTTGGAGATAGTTGACGTGTTGTGCCTGTGCCAAAAGGAAGTGGTGGCCCAGAGACGTACAACTTCAGGCCTGTACCAGTACTATCTGCACATGCAAAGGTGTTCGAATCAGTCGTGTGACGATCACTGCAGTCACAGGTTAGCTCGCAATTGTCGGATGCAGAATACGGCTTCCATGCAGGACGCAGCACAACCGGCAATCTGCCTGTGGTTGACGCTTGGGGGTCAAGCAGATGTCACGTACTTCGATTTTAAAAAAGCATTTGATATGGTAGACACACCACATACGCTTGCTTTCTTCGCGGATTATTTGCATGATAGACGCCAGTATGTTGATTGTGCCGGCTATAGATCGAGGTCGTATTTTACAAGGTCAGGTGTTAGCCAGGGTATCAATTTGTGGCTAAAATCTAAATCTAAGGATTTCGTGCTGATGATTAATGACCTGCCTGTCGTAGTTCGAGACTCGTTTTACCAACTGTTTGACGACACCTTACCTTGTTAGTTACATTCTCGCGAGAAATCAGGTAGATAGCAAACTGTCAGGCTGTAGAAGAAAATTGACCGGATGGGGGCTCATAGGGTCATAGCGTAGCCGGACCGTCCCCGAGAAGGTGAGGTCAGGCCTTTTTGCTGAGGCCAGCTTGTCCCTGGAGGGGTCATTTTGCCTGCAAATCCGGGACCCTACACTAATAGCGGCTGACGGTTCCCGTTGGTATTGCTACCCGATTGCCGAGTCCTATATAGGACTGGGGATCTACCCGGGAATGCATTTACGCATGATACTAGGGAAGGTATCATGCGTAAATGGTCCACGTCAAAACTCTGGGCCCGCACCCACTGCCCGAGGATCAAGGCAAAACTCAACAAGTTGGCCGAAGAACTGTCTGTGAAGGCGAGGGAGTGTCGTGGAGCAGGCTGGGAGGGTACAATCTTCCATGCCGGCAAAAAATTACGGAGCCCAGGCACGCGCCGAAGTGCTCAAATTACATCTACACACACAGTTCTCAAGACACCCAGCGTCGCCATCATCCTCAGAGCACCACGAGCAGGTAGAGTGCTACATTTGGGAGCTCCTTCAGAGCCCGATTCCGCTGCTCAGCGGGATGGATTTCATCTCCCCCTCCAAGATGCGGAAAGTCGCACTTCGCCTCTCGTGGCGCAAATCTCCAGGCCCCGACGACACCCCCCCCCCCCTACAGCGCTGGTGATGGTGCCTAGGCGTGCATCCGTAGCTCTCACACAGATCGTTAACGAAATTCTCCGGACGGCCCCCTTTTCGGAGACCTGGAAGGGGGGGGGAGGGTCATCGTTAATTCGAAGTCGGGCAAGCTCCGAAGCCTGCTCGAAGGGTGCTGACCGATAATGCTACTGTCGCGCATCTCCAAGTTGTGCGAAAGGCTCCTGCTTCGGAGGCTAAAGCTGTACATTTCCACAAGGGATGAACGGTTCGACACCCGGAGCGGCTACTCGATCACGTTGCAACTGACGCGGGTGATCCACCGCTAGTCTGAGGAGCTGAAGAAGGGGAGATACCCCGTCGCGGTCTTTCTCAATATGGAGAAGACCTTTGACAGGGTGTGGATCCCGGGGCTCCTGTACAAGTTGGTGGACGCCGGCGTCCCGCTGGTGCTTGTGAGTCTAGTGGCAGCATTCTTGAAAGGTAGGACGTTCCGGGTAGCGGTGGAGAGGAGGCACTCCTCGGTGAAGCCATACTCACCGGAGTGCCACGAAGCGGCTGCCTATCCCCTTGCCTGTACGCGGCCTACACCAACGACATCCTCACACTCAATGATCCCTCGGGAGAAGGTGGGGCGGATGTCATGCTCGCGCTCTTCGCCGATGACAGTGTATACGTTACCTCGTCCCGAAATCCGGAGCTGGGCGTATGCAGCGCATGCTGGACTGGTTGCCGGAGTGGCTCGACAAGTGGCGCATATCTGTCAATATGGATAAGACAGCAACAGGCGCTCCATGCCGGGGCGGTTAAATTTCACAGGCCAGGATGTGTCTTGGGAATCCCCTGTCGTGTATCTCTGATGCTGTATCGACCGCGCTCTGCGGATGGGCTCACAGGTGGACCGAACGTACAACCAGGCGAGAACAGCCCACGCTTTGCTGGGGCCGTTACTAGCGTCCGGACTTCCTACACGGTCGAAACTGGTGATTTGCAAGACATATATCAGGTCACGTCTCGCTTACGCCACTCCCGCATGGTACGCGCTAACTTCCTTAGCCCAGCGGAAACGCCTGCAAGCCCAGCAGAACATTTCCCTAAGGGCCATCACGGGAGCCGGTCGCTACGTCCGTAACGATGTGATCGCGCGTGACGTGCTGGTAGAGTCGCTGGAGGTGTTTGAGACGGAGACAATGGACCGCATGCTCATCTGCGCGACCTGGCCCAGATGCGCGCGCGAATACCCGATGGGAGACCGTATCCGCGTGAACTAATAAGCCATTACGCGATCATATTTTTGCTACTTAAACATTTTATAAAAAGTATATCTGTCATCTTTGACTGTTACACTGAGGGTGTGCTCGGTGTCGAAGGAATGACGGAATCATTTGTTAAAGTGTGATAATTGAACAGTGTTTTTCTCTTCCGACCGGGAACCTATATTTTCCGGAGATGATGCCACGAATAAGCAATGCCGGTGTTGTTGTTTTAATAAATTATAAATAATAAGAAGCGAAACAAATGATCTTTATTAAACGATAACTTGAGGGTGGTACAACATAAACAAATACGTTATGGTATCATTTATTAGTTTTAGCGTTAATTCATTAAAACAAGTCTTATTACATTTTATTATTCATGAAATCATATTGAAAATAAATCAAAATGGTAGGTAGTAGGTATTTAGTAGATATACTGAACGGTCGTTTTAAAATTTGAACCTCCATGTTATAATCAGATGCTCTTTTATTGTATAGATTAAATGCATATTTTTTACAAGTGTATAAAAATATATGCCCAAAATTTTGTGTTACTCAGCCCGGGTAACAAAACATATTCTCCAGTTTTCAAATATTAATTAAGATAACCTTAAATAGATAAATTCGTTAAATGTTAAAACAATTATTGGATTTATCTTTCCATAGAATTCCTCAAATCATTGAATTAATTTACCACAAAAAAATTGTAAATAATAAAAAAGACGTCAAGATAATGGACAAGTAGCTTTTGCAAATGTCCACCACATTTGTTTTGTAATGTTATAAAACACTACTAGGATATATGTATATAGACATAATAATTTGCAGTAGACAGTGTCAGGCAACCATTAATGTGCGGATTACTGCCTAGCCTGATGTTACAACGATCTCACACAGAACACAAAAGCTTTGTTTAATTCAATTTTAATAAAACGCAATGTGTATCTCCCGTTTGGCTATGGTATTGAACATGAAGAGGATGGTTATAGCATCGTCACAAGAATCTTGAAGTGTTGAGGAGGCGTTGGGATAGCAATATACATTCCACATTTATTATATCGATACGTGTTCGATAGCAAGATATAAACTCAAATCGATCAGAAAATATTACTTCATAACAGTGGCAAAGCCAACTTAATAAAATAAGAAACTGTGGCTTTCATTTCAAGATGACTTTAATTTTTTTTGAACATCGCAGTTTCAGTTTCATTAAGTCAGCATAAATTTAATTAATTGGTATTTGTTCGTTTTTTTCTAAACGATCTAAATATTTATCTTCCGTGTTTGATGTGTTATTGACACGTTTAATATGTGCATCACTAGTTGTACCTCTAATGGTATGGAGCAGTACTAATTGTAATATCATTGGCAACTTCAAGCATTCTTATGCTACAATACAAAACTATATACTGATTAATTGCATTATTAATACGAACGTATTATATTATAACATACAATATTTAACATACAATCTTGTAACTGTTAAAAATGAAAGATTTTAAATAATTATATTTTAAATTAGAGAATTAGTCGCACAAAATACATCTGACCTTCGAGGTTTACTAAGCTAGCTACTACCCACATTATGACAACTAATATTATATCAATAATTATTAAAAATAGCAAACAATCGCACGCTTGAGTATCGAGATCTCAATAACTGTAAACAGCAAATCTCATTAGAATTTTAATTCAATTAGAGTTTCTTGTCGTCGTCTTTCTGTTCGTCCTCCTGTTTGTCTTTCTCCGCTTGCTCCTTCTTTTTATTAACAAATTTTTTACAATTCTTCCAACTGTAACAATCATTTGAAATAAATTCATATAATAAACACTTCGAAATTTTATGCTATTAGTAAGTAGTAGGCCCAGCTGACATTAGTGTTGCGCCGCAAGTCGCAACTCACCAACACTTTCGGTACGGTGAAGGTGCAGAAGTAATATTCCATCGCGATAGGTGCGGGAATCTTATCCTTGTATTTGTCACCCCCGGGAAGGTACTTCCTGGTCATATACTATGGGCATGAAGTGATGGGAGCCCGGTTGTACAACTGGGAGTGAACAGGTAATGAGGCTGCACGTCCACATTGTTTATGCCGATATTTCTTGAAGGTTATATAAATACGTGAAATGTGACACTTCCCTCTGCTACAAGCTACCGATCATTTTACTTCTTACGGTTGCTTGTAATTTTTTTGTATCGTAGTTGTTATCACACTTTCTATTTATAAGGTTAATTGATGATATCCCTCTCCGTTACGTCCTCATTTGCTGACTTTGTGTATTACTTTGTTCATTACTACAGTAGAGAGGAAATAGAGAAAAGCAATGCATATTCATTTCAAATATGTGGATAGTTTGGGCTATCCTCAAATGGCTCCGACTGCTCATTGCTCCTCCTATAATATAAAATCAAACGTCAAAATTCTAACTCACCAGAAGCAACACATGCAAGTGCACGGCGCTACGGGAGACGGCTCTGTGATACTGTCCCTGGCTGGCTCAGTCGGACACGGCTCCAGGTTGGTGGCGATCTCGATTGTCACGTTCGCCTCGGCGCTCTTTTCGGTTGAACTCAGGTCAGTCATTTCCGTGCTGACATCGTACTCGCTGTCTTTGCTGGTGGTGGGGACTGTGCTGCAGTCGGAACTGTCCGTAGGGTTGTTAATCTGAGGGTGCGATGCTGTAACAAAGGCCTGTTTCCTGAGACCTACATGTGGCGTCAACGAGGAGTACTGTGTTGGCTATAAAACGGACATCACCCGTTGATTATTGCACAAGTGAGAGAGCAGGCGGCATCCGCGCTCCACACAAAAGAACTGCAAGCCTCCTGGGCCTTTACCTCCAAGTAGCGACTGCGCAAAAGGATAATTGATACTCTGCACCTCATGGAGTTGGCAACCTCAACTTGGAAGCTATTAACTTACCACTTGGTGCGACCTACAAACTAATAAGTACAATGTGACCTAAAAGTTTATGATGGCTTAAAAGTGAAAATAACATACTTATGAGCACCGTGGGTGACAATGGGCGCCCTGGTGACGTGGACGGGTTGTTGGGGTCCAGCTCCAGGAGCGGGATGTGCTCCGCCGTCTCATCCTCGGGCAACTCGTCAACCTCGTACTCGGTGTCCTGTCTGCGCGGGAACTTCTACAAAGATGATTAATGTGTAACAAATGTATATTTTACTTCACCTACTTTATCATTGTTGTCAAGTTTACGTCATAGGGTGGCAAATGAGCTTTGATGTTGGACATTGAAAAATATTTAAAGTCAATTCCACTTTTATAATGTATAATATAAGTATATGTATAACATACACCAAGGTAGCGTGACTCGTCCGTATCGCACGGTTATAATATGAAACTTCTCGAACAGTAAATTCAAAGAAGAAGTAAAATATAACGAAGTTTATGTAATATACATACCTCGGGGCGTCCACTCATGTTAAGTATTCACAGACTACTTTAATATTGATATAACTGGTCAAACGCGACGCCGATATGGCACGATGTAATATTATTTACGACTACCCTCCCTTGCAGTGAGCGTACATGTTAGAGTTTAGTTGAACAACTTTTTGGAATCAAGAGATAGCGCTGTTATATGTCACTATTTAGCGTACTGTCATTATGGTATATAATTCAAATCTGACCGAGCCACGGACCACGCTTTGTTATAAAAGGTTTAAATTTTTAATTGAAGTAATTATTTTTTTGTTATAATATTGAATTTTTTTTTAATATAGAGCTAGTTTCGGAAATACTGCCCGGTTAAGATCATGACACTTGGTTTACAATAAATAAGTTTATATTATTTGCGGCTTATTGACGTCTTGCATGCGTCTCTTGTTTGTAATATACTTTTTTATCTGTGTAAATATTTGTTCAAGTGTGTTTATTATATTGCAAAGAAATAAATCAGTCATTATCTATAAATTCCCGCCATTCCTGTACGACCTCGTTTGCTAAATCAACTCTATCCACCACATTGTCATGACATCAAAACTTATGTTTCACATTATATTTATAAATCACAAATTGTTTTATTTAAGCCGGTATGGGTTAGTGGCTATTTGACGCTCGATATTGCTACCTATTTTTTAGCCATAAAGATCGTTACTTATAGACGAGAGTAGGACGGTATTAGAATAATTACATATAAACCGGAGGTACCTATAATCGAAGTTGTTTTCTGAGATAACAGATGATAAGGGCAGAATAAAGGCGATAAATAATTATTGAGCGAACAGCGAACACAGGCCGAGAGGTTCCCGTGGAATGTAGTGTTACGCAAGTGTTCATAAAGGAAGCCTCAAAGATACAAAATTGTTTGTCAGAAGCAACGAGAAAAGGGAAACTGGAAGCCTCAGTTTCAAAGGTAAGTACGAAAAGTGCCATGATTACAATTGTTTAATAGAGAAGAGACATTTAGTAACAAGAATACAAAAGTTTTACAAACATCAGAAAATGTAGTATTAGTGATCTCATCAAGAAATCACTCCGAATCACTGAGTCTACGTTAAAAATCTAATCCCTTTTCTGTGTAAAACCGTCGAAACTGTATGTCTCCATGACGTCCAATAGTGAGCCAAGTTGATTCACTAACTTATAAATTGTCTCAACATATGGCGAACGTCCTATCACCACTTCGTGGACTCACTAAGGCAATTTACAAGGGATTGAAAACATTTTGTCGAAGAGATACAACAATTACATCTCTATGACAATGAAAT
Organism: Eumaeus atala; assembly: GCA_017140195.1. Lineage (NCBI taxonomy): Eukaryota > Metazoa > Arthropoda > Insecta > Lepidoptera > Lycaenidae > Eumaeus > Eumaeus atala. The sequence goes on from JAFELO010000136.1 coordinate 338,516, forward strand.
TATGGCCAGTTTTATCAATACGGGACTGTATTTATATGCTTAACCAACTTACTTAACTTACGTCGGTAACTTAAACTATTGAATAAACCGCGATGAAATCCGTAAAAATAGTTTTATTTTCGTGAGTAACATCGCGTATACTTTAGACGTCGATATTACGAAATGGAAGTTTCAACAACAAAAGCAATATCGATGCTTGCTTTAGGGCTAGGCAGTTTCCAGCACCAGCATTTATAGCAGAAGAATCCAGACGACGACATCCCCTTATCATTTCTTTTCTTCTGCGTTTCGGGCCTGGCGTTCTTGTATCGACTTCTCTCTCGCATATACTGCCCGAGTCAAGAGAAGGATTGCCAGAATAAGTCGAGGTGTTATTGTGTGTTGGTTTCTTTGTGGTGTACATATTTGATGAGATTGTGCACTTCTGCTATGGCGCCAGGAATCATAGCAATCAGAGGAAATACGGCAGCGCGGTGGGCAGCAGATAGTTGAGGAACGGTGATGGGGAACTCGGGCAGAGATCTGCGGGGAGGCGGAGAACCCGCGCATGTATCGCGTGAGCTACACCGAGCCGAGCAGCAGGGGCGCTGTGGGGCTGCCGGGGCTGCCAAGTACTCTGTTCGTGCACAATGTGCGGGTATTTAAGAATCGAGTTAGATAGAACGCCATTAGGTAGTTAAAACAGAACACAGGCCGAAGGACACACAGTTCTGTGTCGATACATAATACAGAAATGTTATGAGTACCTAGTGTGTAGACGGGGTACATACCTGACCTGCTGCGTGTACCCACGGCATCCTGTTTTCTCAGAGCTAAGATAAGGAGAGATACATAATATTAGGGAGCAAACAACCACTCGAAGACATTCCTCTACTCGAAGACACTTCTCGAGTACTGACGCCCATTAACACCCACTCATGGGGTCATGACGAGCCTCCTCGCTAATAATAAGCACTCATCAAATATTTGCAGGTGCTGGTAATGCTCGTTGGCGAGCCACAAGTACGTGGTGAATTTCTCTCTGGGCGTCGAAATCTACACTAGCGGTGTGTCCCAAATCTGAGCGCGCCTGGTGTATATGCTCCTCTTCAGCGCCGGCTCAGTGGCCGCCGTCGCTGGGCTCGACAGTCTTGAGAGCTGGAGGAACCCGGCCGCGGTGCCCGTTCTACAGGTGTTCACTGTACAATTTATGCAGACCCAATCAGTTTTCTCATACCTACTTGTTACAATAGAAACTTCATCCATGAAGTCCATAGTATCCTAGTAAAACAACTGGAACCCACGGATGGATAGATAGACAGACGGACGGACAGACTGACATCGCGAAATGACTTCCGTTTTTTGATATTTAGTGAGGCAACAAATAAATCGATTTCCACTCTTCAGGCCATCGCCGTGGGCACGCTGCTGCACGTGACGGTGAGCGAGGTGATGCCGTGGGAGCGCGCGCGCTGGCACGAGCGGCGACGCGGCGCAACTGGCGGCGCGCGGCCGTACATACATACCGAAAACCATGGTTGGTCTATCTCTGGTTGGTTTAACTATTTCGGTATTTGAATATGCAACATACCCATTTCTTTAATGAATTAAAGTAAATTGACACAACTTTCTTTTTCCAGGCGAAGGAGCTCAAGAATATTAGTTAAGGGGTTGATCATGGTTTTTATATGTTTCATTTGTATACATAACTAGCTGACCCGGCGAACTTTGTTCCGTCTTAATGGCAATAAATAAGCAGATTGTGTTTTTTTTTTTATTGTAAAATATTCAAAAAAAAAATTAAATAACTACATTAATCATTCATTATTATTTCTGTATTTTAGTACATAGGTTGCTCTGCACTTAAGTACCCTGTGATACACGACATTTTTTGTTTTATTATCAGGCGCAAAAACAAACAACACAGATGGTCTTCCGACCCGTGAACATGCCACGTATAATTGACCATAGGAAAAATATGAATGTTCTAGATTTAAACCACAAACTTTTAAGGATTGGCCTTGTGATTTGTTGATGGTCATGGCAAATGCAAGACGTATCGGAAATGGAAGTCTTTTAAATTCAAACGGCATATCGGTTGGGAGCATCGGGATCCTCGGAATGAGAACT
>JAFELO010000137.1:0-34146 GCA_017140195.1 Eumaeus atala
CTCCCGATGTGGTCGAGGACTGCGAAGCGCTGTCCAGCTCCATCTCGTCGCCGATCGACGACTCCACGGAACTGCTGCAGCTTCCTCGCCTCCTCGGGCTCGATGGTGGTGATGATATCGGGGACATGGTCCCCGTGCAGGGCTCGAGGGCCTGCACTGGAGTATGGATTCTTCACTTGCTTATCTTGATGTATGCAGTCTGCGCGTGAACACTTCGGCGTCCTCACGGTCGCCGGGCGGTTCAGATGGCGGTGAACTGCACCGAAACTTCAAAGAAAAACTTCTTTTCACTTCAGATTGGTTAGTCACGCACCGCGGTGCGGACAATGGCTTCGGACACACAAAGGCGGGCGAGCACAGTCGAAAGACACGTCTGCTCGCTACCGTGGTTGAGGTCGAACTCTTTTCCTCTGGTTTTAGCCTATGGGATTGCTTGGGGCAATTATAGTGAAGCCTTGCGCTTCTATAAGGAGTATTGTGGTCATCGGAATGACGAATGTATTCCTTCCAATGGCCGAACGTACATGCGAGTGGTACAACGTTTACGGGATCACGGCAGTTATGTGCCCCGCAATACAGATGCTGGCAGCAACAATAACTTGGAAGTTCATGATATAATACTCCGACATTTTGACGAAAATCTGAAAGACAGTACCAGGTCTGCTAGAAAGATATTGCAAGTGCCGCATAGTACTGTGCTTGGCGTTCTTAAAGAAAATACCCGCCATCCTTGTAAAATAAGTCTAGTGCTTGCGCGCTCCTTCCCCGCTAGCGAGCCGGGGTGGTCCCGCGCCTCGACGATCGTTAGAGGCCGGTGAAACTGACGCACGCGATCGGCCCGTGTTGCGTCATCACATAACTTAGATTTTTGCGCGTAAATAAAGTGTTACCTATTGAGTACCAACGCCGCATCGATTATTGTCAGTGGCTAATAAATTAAATCAACACCAATGCCAATTTTATTGAAAAAGTTTTGTGGACTGATGATAGTACAACCGACGCATTACGCATGTGTGGGCCAGAGTGGCACGAGTTATTGCGATGAAAAAATGCAATATTATGACGTGTAGAATTCCATTGTGGCGGTATTTTCTTACTATGCACTGTGTCGTGTAGAATCAGAATCCGGATGTGCTTTTTTTTCTAAATTTCGAGGAACTGTTATTAAATGTTTCTCAGATTATTCTGAGCACACATGATATTGTCCGGGATTGGAATGTGCTGGAAGTGGCCATAGGCTTGCCACCTATGACATGGGTAACTCATGGGCCTCAGTACCCTTTTCTTTCTTTTTTTATTTGACGTCTGGAAACACATTTACGCGCCTTCACTAACCCTGTGTGGGGTCCAGTCGTATATGGGACCAATAAAATACCCACAAAAACCACCGCGAGTGCCATCAGTGCCGCCCTGTGTAAAATGCCCCGGAACAACAAATCATCAGGGCACCTCGACGGTTAGTCAGCCCCTTAAGAGACCAACTCTACCTCCAGAGATCGGGTTGCCACTCGCTACTGGACAACCCCACCGACTTTGGAACAGTGCAATGGGGTGAGGTTCCCATCCTCGCTCCTTGCCCCGTGCGCAAAAGCGCCACCTGCTTTTTGGTCCCCTCTTCTTATAAGAGGGGTGCAAAGATTCCCCTCGGTTCAATTAGCTTCGCCTGGGTACACCCCAGGCTACTAAGCCCCACCGCCGCGGCAAGGCCTCAACCACGGTGGGGTGGGCCTCAGTACCTTGGCTAATCGTGGGTGTTCTACTATATATACTGGACTTGCGAGTTGTGAATGTACTAGTACACCTCTGGTTACCTCTCCGGGGATAACAGGCGTAAAGGTACTTTAAGTTTTGTTTTTAAACTTTTTAGCCAATTTGAGGTCCCTTTTCAGTTTTTTTATTGGTTGTATTTTTTAAAGAAATTAAATAACTATTTTATTTGTATGTTTACGATAGTTTAGTTTATTTTCATGAGCTTATCGGGATCGTAGCGGGATTCCGTTTGAATTTTGCGCGCGCCTTTGGTTATCTACTAAGCCGTCGACTCTGAAGTCTGGACGACATCAAGCGCATTATCAAGGGGAAACGTGTGCTTTTGGTGTGTCTTTGTACATATGAAACGGATCTTATATCTATCACCTAAATGAACATACATTGGTGGTACATTACATCATACTAAATTAGGTGCTCAGTTTTCCTGTACACCCTATATAATATAAAAATTATATAATAAAAAATTATATCACACGCGATCTCGGTGCAGTAACCGGTCCGGGGTGGATGACATATATATATATATATATATATATATATATATATATATATATTATACCATATATATATACCATTAGAATCGAAACTATTTATATTCCTGCCTCTTTTGTTTTACGGATTTTTCAGATCTCTATTATTTATTATTGTATTTTTAGTATTAGTATTATTATTATTATAGCGGTGCAAACATGAAACCAGAGCCTTTTTATACGTACCGACGCCCGTGAACATAGGCATAATTACTATACCGATGCGTTGCTCTCCTTTCCTCCTTCCCCTCAAATGGGCCACTGTCTACTCACAAACCGCACGACACCGAAAGAGACACTATACGCAGGTATCATGTGAGCGAGAAGTACCTCCCTGATCGGGCCTGCCCAATACCGCTGCAATGCAGCATGGCAATACCTCTTACTAAAATCTTTTATTGTGATTTAAATAAACAACATTACCTTAAATTTATCAACCCCAGTTGGAGCAGTTGCATACGGGATGCCATGAAAAGCGAATACGTCATACTCGGGATCCTTATATCCACGCACAGGTCCCTGTGCCATATCTACCAGGCGCGACAGCTGTTCATTTCCTAACGCACACACAATTAGTACACTTATTATTATCAAGTAGTTCATGTTTACACGTTAAACACCTGAGGACTACTAAGTACTTTAACTGAAATATATCAATATATGGCACACATACAAAGACGCGCAGAAAGAATTGCTAGAAATTTTTTTTATGTATGAGATAAAGGCTGGATATATAATTATTTATAAGTAGGCAAAAAGGTACTTTCCAATTTTAAATTTTTCCTCCAATTTTTTTAAGACCTATTTTTTATTGTATTGTCCAATTGGAAAATAGATCTACGCCGGAATCAGGTTCGCGCTATGATTTTTTATGATTTCAAATGTCACCTGAAACTGAACGTATCATATCACATCAAATGGCATTCATGCATGGAGGCCCTTTCAAGGCAGCTGTGTATCGTTAGTATAACGATGTAAAGTGTCGCCGTGCCGCGACATGAAAGGTAAACTTGATGCAGGCTCGTCTCGACATGTCTACGCTGTAACTACAGGTGAGATAAGTTCAGAATCTATCAGTAAGGTCCAGAAACAAAGAGGTGGTCGACAGTTTCAGTGTTTCAAAACAAAGGAGCGCCTACCAAAGTGAAGCCACCTAGAAGTGCAGGGAAGAATCTGATCGCTAGTTACTTCAACATGACCGGTTTGTTGGAGTAAATTCCTTTACGAGATCCTTTATGGGTCCTGGCCGTGTGACTTCATTTCGTTTCCTAAAAATGTCTACTCAAAGGGATACAATTTTAAGCAGGCTGTGAGCGAGGTGTCTGCGGCAGAATGGAACAAGTGTATCGAAAACCGGTTTATACACATGAAAATTTCTATTGACGCTGGCGGAGTGTACTTTGAAAAGATTAAATATAAACATATTTATACTATAGATATGGAACATTGTTTTTTATTTTCGCAAAACTTTCTGAGTGCCCCACGTATATTTAATTTAAATAGACTTTACAAATGTAACAATATCGCGATAACATTTTTTTTATAATATGATAACATTTATCTTATAATATGATAACGAACTAACACATCGATAAGAAAAATTATGTTTAAATTAGTAGAAACTAGACACTAGTAAACCTAATAATATCCTTTCTGATATTTTTAAGGATTCTGATATTTGGTACAGTTAAAGATTTTATGGATAAGATGTGCAGAAAGGTAATATCTTAATATAATGAAAATAACAAAAATGATAAATAATAAATAATCTTTATTTGCAAGAATATGTTGTACATGGTTGTCCGCATTTGATAGATTCACATATTCTACTTGATTAGTGTGCAAATATAATGTTATCATCTATTCATTTAATGTTACTTTTTAAATTACATTTCAATAAAAAAGAGTTAATTACATTTATAAAATCATTATTAAATTAGTAAAATAAATAAATAGTTTGTATTATAAGTAATTATCATTACATTATTCTTAATTAAAAATCTGTATAAATAAATTTTTAATTAAAGTAATTTTTAATGATTACTATTTGGAAAGTATTCATTTATTGAATAATACATTTTGTTTAGTAACCAGCTATACAATTCTTTTTGAAAATGTTTGTAATTTAGTCCTGTAAGTATGCAGGTAATTTCTTGTAGATGTATATCGCCATACATTAGGCATTTTTGCTGTATATTTTTACTCGTTGGTGAGGTAACAGTAATTTATAGCTCTGTCTGTAACTTTTTGTGTCCACTTCGGACTTCTTAGTAAAATGTAAATTCATATTTTTATGTACAAATATGAATATTTCATGTATGTATTGGCATGGAAGTCGTAGTATTTTAATTTTTTTAAATCATTGTTAAATTGGATGTATGCATGGTGCAATTATCTAAGTATTGACACCTTATGCACTTCTTTTGGATACAAAATACCCTAAGGGTGTCTAACGAATTTCCCCATATTATTGTACCATATCTTAAGATAGATGCGATATAGTCATGGTAAGGTAATAGCGCGGCTTAGAAATGACTCGTTTTATATTTTTTAATACAAATATATATCTATCTAATTTTAGACATATATTATTTACGTGCTCTTTCCAAGTACAGAGATAGTCAATTTTTATACCTAAAAAGGAAACTGTTTGTGTTTCCTCAATTGTTGTACCTTTATAGCTTACTTTTAATTCTAGGCCCCTACTGTTTCGTGTTTTAAATTGTATTAATTTAGTTTTTGTTGTATTGATATTAAGATTATTTCATTCTAACCATTCTACAGCATCTCTTAATGTATTATATTGAATTGTATTTTCTCCATTTACTAGTATTGTTGTATTATCGGCAAATAATATACTTTGGTGTGTTATTGCATTTGGTAAATCATTGATGTAACACAGGAACATCAGTGATCCCAGAATAGATCCTTGTGGGATTCCATTATTAATATGCACAAATTGAGATCTATGGATATTTATTACCTTGTCATTCCTACTAGTAATTTCAAAACATTGCTAACGGTTCGTTATATAGCTTTTTGTCTAATGGTATACTACTCGTCTGATTCCATGATGGTACAACTTATTAAGTAACATGTCATGCGAAACAAAATCAAATGCTTTTGTCATATCTAGAAAGATCCCCGTTATTCATATTTTATTTTGAATATTAATTTTACTTTACATGCATTTATAATTTGTACATATGTCGTCATAACCTGTAGATATTTTATTTTAGTCCATTAATAACTTTGCAAACATTTGTTACAGAAACTGGCGTTATAAAAATTGATTTTTTTTTTCCATTGTTAAATTTATTTATATTATTAAAAGAATTACTTATTTTATTTGTCCCAAGATTACATTCAATGTGCAAATTGATAAAAAATAAATTAAGTCATTCTGCTATTTCCTCAGGCTGAGTTAAAACTTTACCTCCAATAATTATTTTAGTGTTGTTGGTATAACCTGTATTATTTATTGCTTTTACAGTACTTAATAATATCCAAAGTCGTTTTCACTATACTTTTGGATCTAACAATGTATTTCATGTGATTTATTTTTTGTGATTCGTCGTCGTCGCTTCGTGATGTAAGTTCATACATAAATGGCTGTCCTGTTTCGTGATCCAAGAGACCTGTTGAGTTAATGTTGGTGTGTTTGTTTGTTACTACAAATGAGATCAATGCACGACACTTTTCGCGTTGGATTGGAATACGTTCATCATTCCAATGACCAAAATACTCCTTGTAAAAGCGCAAGGCTTCACTAAAATTGCCCCGAGCCATCCCATGGGTTGCACTAGGGTTGCGCACGAAGGGTTCCATACAAGATCAATAAAAACGGCAAAAAATCTTTAAATTTAATTTTTCATAATTAATATTTTTGTGTACTAGAATACATGTGCCTCCTCGACGCTGATTTTGAAGGAAATGATGCAGCTAATTTGTATCCATCCACTGGATGTTAGACTCACATCCATGTCTTATAAAAGATTCTGTAGGGCAAATTATTTGAATTTTATAATATTATTCACGAATTTCATTTAAACACACACCTGAAATAGATTTTACTTATTTAACATACCGGCAATATTCTGGTGAAACAACGAGAAACGTTGTACAATATTCACGAAAAAAATTGTGTACATGAATTTGTTTCTTTTTTCTCTTTTATTTTAAATAATATGGTAGTTCCTTCCTTATTCAAACCTATTCCTTGTAAATTATTTGTAGTTTCGTTTTTAGTACATTGATACATTATATTTATATACATGGCATACATGTTATTTATATACATGGTTTTCATATTCAATATTATCTATTTCTACATTTAGCTTGAAAGTTATTGCATTCATATATTTAGTATCAAAATCCCTAGTAGAAACATGCAATTTCTATAGCGTTTACACAAGTTTTTAATTTGATAATTTATCAAAAATACTTTATTGTTTTTTAATTTATATAGTGAATTACAGATTAACGAATATATAGTGAAAGCATTTTCAACATTTGTACCTAATCCTAATATAACAATGTCGTCGTTTTATATCTCATTGCTTTTATCTTCGCAACTCTTTAGGATCTGCCCACAGTTTGCGCCCGGCTTAACAACTTCCGACACGCTATATTTGTTGTTCCATGCATTATTTCGTGCCTCCATTATTTTAGCTGACAATCCACGCTTGCTATTGTTGTTGAATTGTCTTGGCAGTGACATTGTGATAAAGCTGTTGAAATTTTGAGACCATATCTTATTTTTATATGACGTTGTTTATGTGGCTCATCTGGCCAGGAGTATAAGAAAATATTAAATGTGGCGGTGTATTTTTCGAGATATTATTATTATCATTCTTATTTTGGGATACTGGACATAAAGGTTTTGTTAAAGTACAAAGATGCGTCTTTAACATTCTTATTTTTTTCCTTGGTGTTCTTGTTTGCTTTCCCTTAACTGGCGTTAGCGAAACTATTTTAAAGTCACCGCAAATATTTTTGAGAATATCTAGTTTTTTGTCTTTGTTTTGTAACGCTGACATAAGATTACTAATTTCGGAGCTAAGATTACAGGATGAGCAATAAATGTTCTAATTTTAATGAAATAGACCGATATGCATACCACAGCACGCACACAATGCTTAAACTCGCATAATACACGAAAGTGACAAATTTTCTTGTTTTATATTAGTACCTATTTATAGCTTTTTGTATAATTAAGATCAAATTTCGATCTATGATAGGCAATGAATAGTATTAATATAATTAAAGAAAACAATAAAAAGGGAAGACAATTGTGCGAATGGGGGCATTGGGATTTAGTACAATTGAAGCTTTTTAGAGAAGATTTTCAAAGTGCAAATATTTATTAAATGTACTCGATTTTACTATTTTAATCAAACTTAACGATACATACACTATGACACACACACACAATTGGGGGGCCCCAATCTCCCAAAGGAGGGCAACGCATCGGCACAGCAATTGTGTGGATATTCATTCATAATACACGTAATGTCAAACAAACTAGGTGTGGCCCATTGCAGGAGAAGAAGAAAGGTGGGCAACGCAACTTCCTTAAAACTTGTTGTCTCGGACTTCAATATATTACAAAATAATATTTTCAATATATTATATGACAAAAAAATATTCTAAGTTGTTATAAATAAATTACTGCGATTTAGATATCATTTTATTTTTCAGTTCTTTGCAAATATATCGAAAGCCATCAGAAGAATTACAACTTTCTTTTACATAAAATAATCCACATTTAATTTGCTATGAGTAAGTTGTATACATTATGTATTGTTGATTTACGAGTGCTCTAGACAAGGGATCAAATTATGACAAATCTAATGAGATACGTAAACGTCACCACGAATTGTCACAAGAGAAGTGGGCAGTCCCACTGTGTTTAAACTCACCTCTGCGCCCTGCAGCGAACCAATGCATACTAATGCAGTCTAACTTTAGACTGTGTTTCACCTTGAGCTTAGGAAGAGCACCTGCCTTGAGCTGGACTCATCTTCGACCATACCAGACTGCTGTCATAACAACACCATCTTTTTCGAACCTGAACTAATGATATGGAAGCGACGAGAAACCCAATATCATTTGTATCTGTAACACTCACTCAACAGATATGCTATGCCATGAATGCTAGTCGGGTGACGAGAATCAATTTATGATCGAATGGGAAATTTTAATTATTATTATCATAGGCGGAGGTATCACGGGATCTCCTCCCTCAATCTGGCAAAAAGGATAATTCGTGTGCGATAACTTTGGCCTCGACTCTGACGATGACAGATGATGGGAATGGGCACCAAACTGTCCAAAAATTATTGTCATTGTCGCTACTATATTCACAATTATTTTGTTCCACATAATACCACACATAATGTCGCATCCGTAGGTCAAGTTATTTCCACGTATACCACATAGCCACAGGGTTGCTTTCTCAAATCCACTGTAAGATACTGTAATTATACGATGTGTCTTTTGTAAAGTCTAAATCTTCGTGGTTTGATCTGCGATAAAATTATAAGCAAATGTTAATAAAAAGTTTTAAAATTAATAAACATTATTTTTTTAACGTTAACGTACATTTATTTTCATGTAAAAAACGATAATCACAACTCGGGTCTTATCGGCGGCGGCGATGGAGGAGGTTGTGGTGACCGATAGTGCTTCGAGTAGATCTTGTCCCAGAACTCTGTACGTTCCTTCAACAGTGACCCGCGCAGCTCCAGTGCTCTACCAATAGACATGTGCGGCGACCATTTCTTTCCCACAGCTGGCCACTCTGGTAAATGCGAGTCCGCAGGCACAGGTTTACTGTAAAAAATATAATAAAAATCAAATTTATTTGTCTATAAAATCTTTAAAATTCTGCACAGGTTTTATGAGTCGGTTGTGATTCGATTGAAATAGCAGCGAGCACGTGGTAAAAAAAATCGTTCAAGTGCGAGTGGGACTTGCACACACAGGGTTTCTTACCCTTTAAGGTAGGGTTTAAGGTAGGATCTTGTCAAACTACATTTGTCTCCGACAGCATGAAGGTCTGTCGTGACTTTTTCTTCAGGAACCCGCGAAAAAATCGACCAGAAACTTAGTCGGATAGACAGACGGACAACAAAGTTTTTGGTTCCGGTTCTATTTTTTTACCTTTCGAGGTACAAAACCCTAAAAAGAGTGGTTACTAACAACTATGTCCAGCTTTTATGCGATCGTTTCCCTTCTTTATATTCCTTACCCAGTGTAAATGAAGTTGCTCCACATATCTCTCAAAATCTTTCTTACTTCAAAAAAATCTTTGGTATTGCTAGAATTCATTAACGTATAAAAATTCCATATAGCAAGTGACTGGTCACAATGACTGGCACCGCGTACCTTGGTATAAGGAATATAAGGTGTGTTCTTGTCTGCAAAAGAATACTCGTACAGATATATCTGATTATTGCCAGCTTCCACTTGCAAACTAACAGATCTTAAGGTTGAGAAGACAAAATAAACGTCCGAGAAATAATTTATATAATCAAAAATGTCTTCTTCGTCTATACTATTTCCAAAGAAAAAAGCCTTTATCTCGTTTGCCACTTGTTCTTTTTCTTCAATCGATGTGAAATACAGGTCAGCAGGTAAGTAGTCCGAAAAGTGTTTATTCATCCGCGTAATGTCTGACTTTACATCACCTGCTATGTGGGTGCGTATTAAACCTTCCATATTCGCAAAGCCATACAACATTGGTACTTTTGGATAATCGCCACTTTGCAATATATTTACAGGGCTATCATGTAAAAATATTTCGTTTCCAGTATCTCGTTCCACACAAGGACTTATTAGAAGTGTTCCATCATTTCTGTTTTGTACATTTATAGAGTTAAGACGTGTTAGTGGTAAGGATTGAAAAAATCTTTCCAAGTCATAGATGTTATCAGTACCACTATACCCTAGTAGTTTTGCATATTCTTTAGCATATCGAATCGGATCTATTTGAACACTAAAAGCTGCTGTACTTGCACCACTTTCTGGAATAACCTTGTTAAATAAACCTTTGGTCAATTTGGAAATCATCAAAAGATCTACAGCAGATGACCCGGCACTACCGCCAGCAATTGTAACGTTATTGGGATTCCCCCCAAAACTAGCAATATTTTTCTTTACCCATCGAAGCAATGCCACTTGATCTTTCATACCAGCATTACCTGGTATATCTTGTGTGCCCAAGCACAGAAAACCGTGTGCTGCCAAGCGATAATTAAATGTTACAACCAAAAACTTTTTAGAACTGACTACTGCCCTTGGGTCTAACATATTCCCATGTCCGAATATATACCCTCCACCATGTACATAAACCACAACTGGAACCATTTTATTTTCGGTTTCAGGTGCAAAAATATTTAAAATAAGACATTCTTCTCGCATGCTTAGCGTGTTTTGTAAAACAAACGGAAAATGCACTTGTGGACAAATTATGTCTTTTAGAATCGCGTCATACTCTTTATGCCACGGAACAGGTGATCCTGCTGCCTGAAATTAAAAAAATGGATATATTTCTTAGAACAACACGAAGATCATTTATCAACTATAAGCTGTCATCGTGTGATACTTTCGCCATTTTCTTAACGTAGTTTACAGTTTGATAAACTGCAGACAATTACTTACATTACATTAGCGAACAAGCGATAATTATTTGAAAATAAATAAATTAAACAAAAATAGCTCTATTCGTAAGGTGTCATTTATAAGAAGAAATAAAACAACATACCAGTGAACAAAAACTGATGTACAAAATTATATATCATGATCGGTAAACATTATACTCTAAAAAGAAAAATAATAAACTAAAAAGTAACGAGGCAGTTAACGTACCTAACAAAATGGTGAAACCTCAGGATAATTTAAGACTAAATAATGGCCTCTACACTGTTTTTCAGAATCACCAATTTCGTTTTTTTTCCTTCGAGCTAAGGTAAGGAAAAATATCGAAACAATAATTTATATGACATAATGTGGGACATGGCATCGTTTGGTATTAGTGAGCATTTACATTCTCTTTTAGAATCGCGTCATTTGTCGAGGTGTCAACACGATGGCGGCGGCAAATGAATAAAACAAAATAAACCTTTTAGTGTTGCGACAATAAAGAACTTTGTCAGCACATTTCGATATGTTATGGTATACTAATTATGTGAGGTCATTTACTATAATGTAAAAGTAGTTGACGTGTATAATAATAATATTTTTTTCTCAGACTTTATAGATCCATATTTACTGTTAGTGATTGTACGTTAACATTATCTTATGTACTATTATTTCACTAATTAGTACATAAGAAATAAGAAAAATTAGGTTAGTAAGACTAATCAAACTAATTACATACATACCTAGGCATAAATTATTTTCAATGTTATAAAATGCAACATTAAATAAACATACATGTTAGTAATAACAATAATAAGCATTAAACAATTCAGGGGCCACATGGCGCCACAGTAGAAGGGTCTTGGCGAGGCCCTCTGCATCAGAAACCAGCGCTGCACTATGGGGGAGTACCATCGGTTTGTATAAAGCAACATTACAGAAAATAACAAGGTGAAAATCCACCTCCATCCTACTAAAAATCACTAAGAAAGTAATATTCACGTTAAAAACTACTTACGAGAATATTCCAAAAAATTTTTTGATAAAAAATGGATTTTCGCGTAGAAACGCTTATATGCGCCATTGCCCCCTCTAATTTTGTGAGGAATACAAAGATCAGCCCCCACATTTCAATTAGTTTGGCTGGGTTGAACGCAAGCGAAACAACAAGGATTGAAAATGGTTCAATCCTTGTTGTGTCGTAGGGACGAGAATATTCCGCCTGTGTCATAAACAACAACTGATGTGACAATCAGAATTCATCACTGCAAAGGTTGTAAAATGAATGAAATATGTGAAACTTCTGTTTCACCTACAGTAGCCAAAAGTACAATTATTATAGATAACGGTGGTTAATCGACTGTCGATATTACTTGTTTGTTTTAACTGACGGGGACTCGTCCCCGTCAGTTAAATCCTGGACGGACCAAAACATGCCTTAAAATACATTCTTTCGCATTTATTTCGGAAGTTCGACATGGGTGACCAAACATTTGCTGTTATCATAAAACGATTTTAATATGATATGCCGAATATACCAACATGTCCCAGGCTGAAAGATCATCCCAAATTAGATTTTCTGTTCATATACTTGTACATATTGTATTAACATTGTTATTACCTTAAACCTGTCTCTGCCGGTAGGTGCAGCCGCGTACGGGATACCGTAATACGCGTACACGTCGTAGTCAAGATCTTTGTACCCGCGCACAGGTCCTTGTGCCGTGTGCACCAACCTGGACGGCCGCTCGTCAGCGAGCGCACAGGCTAGCAACACACACAAGCCAACTCTCTGCTTACTCATTGCGATGGGTACTGTTGTGACAATTAACCAACACCGGCTTATATTACGATGTTTACTATGAGAATCATTAATGTCTATGTAACGTCATAATTAATTCTCGATTGGTTATATTGTTAAGCTTCACATGCTTATAAGACAAGATGCAAATGATATACAAATCAACAATATACACAAAGACACTCAGAATGTGTAGCAAAAATAAAAAACTGTTTTCAATAGGTAAAAAAAAACTACTTTAAAAAATACTCTGCGCCAGCCTCAACACAAAGTTTCATACCTCTCAATTAGCTTTCGCAATACTTTTGCCATTCCACTGCGTTGGAATGGAAAAACTGTTTCACCTCATTTCCAGGCTGCTCAAATTAAGCTGATAACGCATCTTCCGGCGATGAAAATTGTATTGAATGAAACCGATATTTGCATTTTGTAATAAAAAACAGTTACTTGGCACCAAGTCAGAGCTACGTACAAGTGTGCCGTCCAGGAAGTCCCTCGTTTTTAGCGCAGTGCGCGTGGGCGCGTTGTTGCGGTGAAGCAGTAATTGTGGAGTTCTGTATATGGCCACTCACAACTGAAAAAAAATTCTAGCTAATATGTAGTAATATACCATAAAACAACTAAGCAACAGCAGAATTTCGATTTAAAAAAAATACATTATTCAATTTTTATTAATTCAAAAATTTAAAAGTGTTATTTATATTCGAAAGTAATCTGTGCGACTATCTGCGACTAGTTAAAACACCCTTAGCTTATTCAGAATTCAGGTAAAAATTTAATAAAAGCGGCTATACTTGGGGTCTTGTCTACATATTGACAGGAAAGGGACGGTTTATTATTATTATTGACAGTAACTCTGTCTTTTTCACTCTTATCAAGTCTGAATAGGACAACGCAGCTCCTTTTGTTTTTTAACGACCTCAGGGCTCGGTGTCATTATGACCGTAGTATCATATGATACGTAACGCGCACAACAAACAGTAAACGTTCACTGTGTATTTTCATTTCGTTATAACTGTTTTTGCGTTTTGATATCGGAATTTGAATTCTTTGTGATTTTGGCTAGATAACCTGGTGAGTCTGACAACTTTGCTCATATTAACGGACTTTGTGTGAATCATGCCTCAATCACGTCAGTTATTCAACTGGCGTGTATCTTTGAAATAAATATTCATGCGAGTATGCATTTCATGTACGGTGAACGCAGATGCATCGCCAATCGCGCTACTGCAATCTATCGGGAAAGATACTCGAACGCTCGGCGTCCCGACTACTAGACCTTCATTAGAGTACACAACTCTTTCGTGGAAGGAAGATTTCCGGGGAGCGGCATAGTCGGAGTAAGTGAAAGACGACCCAAACGCCAAGAAAAAGTGTTAGAGTTAGTGGAAGAAATTCCTGGTACTTCCATAAGTGCGATTTCACGACGTACCGGTATACATCCAGAATCGGTGCACAAGATTTTAAAAAGGCATGAACTGTACCGTTATCACTACCAGAAGGTACAATGATTTATGCCAAGGGCCTCTGCAAAGAGAGTGGCATTTTGTGGCAGGATGCTGCGAAAAATGAGAGAAGAACCCATGTTTTTCGACAATATTTTATGGAGTGACGATTACACGTGCCGAAAAGATGGATTTTGAATCTCCACAATTCACACAGCTGGAAATTTGAAAGCCCAAGACTGATACGTGAGGACAGGTCGCAGATACAATTTAAAATTAACTTGTGGACAGGATTCATAGGTGGACGAACTATAGGTCCATTTGATTTACCTGGAACTCTAAACAGAGAAAGATACATACATTTTTTACCGATACACTGCCTGAGTTACTGCGTGATATGCCGCCTGAGACACAGAATCGAATGTGGCTACAAAACGACGGATGTCCTACACATTACGCAGTTATTGTACGTGATTATTTTAATAATACGTATCCCGATCAATGGATAGGGCGCTTGGGACCAATTTTATAATGGTAGCCATAAAATCTATCGCCAGATCTAAATCATTTGGATTACTCTTACTGGGGCTGTATTAAAAAAAAGGTGTATAGCCAAACAGTTGCTACAATGGAAGAATTGCGGGGGCGTATTCAGGAAACGGCACGAAAAATTGTAGCTGGTCATGCACGGCCGGATCAAAAGATCATTTATTAGGCGATGTAGAGCCTGTATTGCAGCGGGTTGAGGTCATTTTGAGCATTTGGTGTAAAATTTGCACAATGTTTTCATTCCAAAAAAACGTTGTTTTATTACAGATTTGCCTTGATAGAGCTTGTGTACCAAGATACCTACTAACAATAACTACGATCATCCCTTTCACGTGCAGGTAATTAGACCTTTGTTTTACCGCCTTTCTTAATTTTTATACCTTATTACCAATTTCAATTTGACATAAGCTGAGGATGTTTTAACTAGCTGTACATAGTCGCATAGACTTATTTACAAATAACACTTGAGCTTTTAGATTATTATTCAAGTTCAATAAAATTGAGAAATGTATTGTTTTTTATCGAAATTCTGCTGTTACTTAGTTCTTTCGCTCTTTTTACTATTATTACTCAATGAAAGTATACTTTATTTTACCTTTTTAAAATCCTCACATACTGGGCATGTTCTGAAGATAATAGGCGGCCATAGCACCATATATATCTTTCACAATCGAGGGTAAAAACTAGACTACATGGAGAAAAAAAAATAAAAAAAAATGTGAATTTCCAAATGTTTTTAGTTAATTGGGCCTTCAAAATGTGATTAAATTAAAGTATACAAGTCTTTAGAAAAATATACAAAAAAGAAGTTATGTTGAAATGGCCAATATAAACTATGGAGTAAAATTAAATAAAAACACAAAATTTTGTACCATTTTCACACCGTTGGCAACCCTGACATAAA
Source organism: Eumaeus atala (assembly GCA_017140195.1). Lineage (NCBI taxonomy): Eukaryota > Metazoa > Arthropoda > Insecta > Lepidoptera > Lycaenidae > Eumaeus > Eumaeus atala. The sequence continues at coordinate 15,643 of JAFELO010000137.1, forward strand.
AAAAATATTTTCTTAGTCTGATAGCAGTACCGACAGACCTTGTATATGGGTGCAGTGAGTCAGATAATTGGCATGTGATACTACCGGTTTCATGAGCAAGTCGTATTATACCTCCAGTTTAGACGAGCCGGCGCTCCGCGAAGGTATCTCTCGCGTTCTCGCTACAATCCATAACGCTGTCAATAATGTTGAAATTTTAATTACACGGGCGCTTTCCGATATTTTTGGCAACGGTTATCTGATCGATATTTGGTTTCAATACCAGTATTGATAACCGTTGCCTAATATCGGCACCATAGCTGATTTTTTACCATTAACCAATTATACTAACCATATTCGTTACTAGAATATCAGGTAAAGAATATCGCAAACTTCGTCAAGAAATCCGACCTTACCGCTATTAACGCATAATATAGCTGCGTATCATTTTGTAACTCAATCTTTAATTAATGGTTTTTATATATTAAACTAATATCTATTAAGTATGATTGTGTAATAAAGGTAAATCTATTACAATTTATTGTAATGAGTATGAGTAATTCGCGTGAACTTAGGACATCAACAAGTTAAATTTATTTATTTATTTTTTTTCGGAGGGACCTAATACTGGTTGGCGGCGCTAGTCCAGCCTCAACAGTTCGACTGACTACGAAGACTTTTTTGTCTTCAGGATTAAATCTAATCTAATAGAAGGAATATTTATAGTCGTAAAATATAATGTCCCGACTCTTTGGTTGCTAGCTAATATTCGCTCCGTCTCTGTTTTGCACATAATAAACAATTAGAAAGAGAGGGAAGGCATGGTTTTTTTTGTGAATGCTGACCTTTGTACTGATTATGTATACTTTCAGTGATATGTGCTTTTAGTATTCAGACGCTCGTTTCAAGTCTTACATATATTTTAGTTGCAAACGCTCGTATTATGTAGCTAATTCTTGTATACTTAAGTAGCTCTCAAGCTCCACTGGAATTTACGTAAAATATCTTAATTAACGAATCACTCTCAAACAGTCCACAGTCACACGACACTAACCCCTACGAGAGATTTATTGTATATTTTATTTCTTAAGCGCATTCGTTCCAAGTTACGAATAGTTGATTCCCAACCTTTTAGCACACACGGGCCGCAAGGTGAGGAAACAAAGCAATGAAGGGCCGTAGACACTTGGCCGGATTGTAAGATTACGTATCATAATCATCAACATCACTATCAGCCCTTATCGGTCCACTGCTGGACATAGGCCTCTTTCAATGAACGCCAAGATGGGCAGTCTCCTGACACTCACATCCATCCCGGACATACAGGTTACATATGTTAGTATAGAATTGATAAGTCCATTTTATGGTTTAACATAGCCCTCAAGACCTTCAAAATTTTCAACCAGTTCGATTTTGTTCAAACCAATTTGCGTCACTTTCATATTTGTTAAGTTGTTTGTGTCAAGTTTATACAGGTTTTTGTACATAATAAATAATTAAAAAAAAATACAATTCCTTCAATGATTATGCGAAAGTAACTTCGTTCTATTCGGGTCTCGACACCTCTCATTAGTTTTTTTTTTTTTTTTTTTCAAAATAGTACAAAGTGGTACCATTGAGTAGCGGTTCATAGAATACCTACGTTAAAAATTTCAAACATGCAATACTCTTAATCTCCTAGTAAAACGCCTGTGACATATGTACGGACAGACGGACATGGCGAAATTATAAATGTTCTAAAAAGAAGTTTATTAAAAACATTTTTCAATAATATTATATCTATATTTACTGTTTTTTTGGATGCTCGAGGGATTACTTTAGTGAATTATTTGCAAAGGAGGAAAACAATATATGGAGAGTATTATGCAAGCTCGCTGCTTTTTTTATAAGAAATCCGAAAGAAACGACCTTATTTAGCTAAAAAAAAGTTTTATTCCACCACGACAACGCACCTCCAAAGACAAACTCCATGAATTCACAGAGTTTTGCTTGTTGTAGGAACGCTTCGGATTGGTACCGCATTCCACCTATTCCCTAGATCTGGCCCCGTGCGACTTCCACTTATTTCCCGAATCTCAAAAAATGGTTAGGTGGCCGAAGATTTTCATTAAATGATGGTGTATGTATGCGTGCGTGTGCGTGTGCATGCGTGCGTGCGCGCGTGTGTGCGTTTATATCTATATGATTGCTACAAGTGCTCGTCTCTCGACAATCATGACTGTTGTAAAGCTAACAAACTAAACTATAGAGCGACGCGGCTGGCAGAGGTATGTTCTACCATCGGTCGATCGTATTGAGAGACAGCGGTTTCGGGCACGCGTCGAATTGGAACATTGGCAAACGCGTCGTCGTGATTGCGGGGAGACGACCCACCCTCCATAACACTGTCACTGAGTGCATGACTCCTTACCGGAATGACATTCGGAAAAAAGTATCTATAAGACTTGAAACGAGCGTGAGAACACTATAGGTACTGAAGCTGTAAACATATAGGCAGGGTACAAAGGTCGGATTAACGTTTTCTTTTTTTATAGTACATATATCACAAGACTTGCCATGGCATTACATGTTTTCCCAAAATAATTGGGATCTTGTGACGTCTACCAATGCCCATAGGTATCCGTACTCATAAGCCGCATGAGACGCAACAATATAGCTATCACTTTAAGTAAGTAAGTTACGTTGTAAGTAAGTTACTTCGTAAGTAAGTTACGTCGTAAGTATGTGCGTGGACATACCATTCGCCGTTCGGCGTATGTCGACATACGTTTATATTTTTTAATCAATATAGGTTTATATGTAAATAATGCATAGATTTATATGTGAATAATGCATAGGTTCAAATGTGAATAATGCATTTTATTATAATGTAAACATAAACAGTATTTACAATTCAGATCTCTTCGACGGTGGCGTTGGGGGCGGTTGTGGTGACCAATAATGCTTCGAGTAGATCTTGTCCCAGAACTCTGTGCGCTCCTTCATCAGTGACCCGCGCAGCTCCAGTGCTCTACCAATAGACATGTGCGGAGACCATTTCTTACCAACAGGTGGCCACTCTGGTAAAGTTGAATCCTCGAGCACAGGCTTTCTATTAACAAGATTACACAAACAATTAATTAAATTAAATATGAAAAACAAATATAATTGAATAAATACAAAATATTTGATGTAAACTATTAAATTTCCCTCGATTTAAAAGTTATTTACAAAAATTAATTCTTCATCATCATCATTATCACCATCAGCAGAACGTACACTGTTGGACATCCATCAGGCCGCCCCTGATTTGTGATTGTTTCATTTGTTAATATTTGATACCAAATATTTAAACACGCAAGACTCACACTATCCTGACAACGCGCCTGGGATATATTTATTCTATAGGCGGCGGTAGTCATCAACATCTACTTATTTGCCTCTTATTGTATAAAAAAACAATATGACAGCCTCATACCACCAAGCTTTATCTCTGTCCTCTCTATACACTTGTGCGCAATACTAGAGTTTTCTCTCTTTTGCGGAGGTTAGCAGCGCTCAAGCTTGAGACGTAGATTATAGGAGTTAGGACTTCCTTGTTCCTAGTACACGTAATTTTATGTTAAACAAATATTTTTTAGCAGCAAATTAAATTGTCCGGTCATATAACCTAACCTTTTTATAATATAACTTACCCAGTGTTAATAAAGTTGCTCCACATGTCTCGTAGTATACTTTTTACTTCCAGGTATTCCTTCGTTTTATTTACATTCAATATATTAGAATCCCATACAGCAAATGTTTGTTCGCAATGACTTGCACCTCGTATCTTCGTGAATGGAACATAAGGCGTGTTCTCGTCTGTGAAGGAATACTCGTACAGATATATCTGATTGTGGCCCGCCTCTACGTGCAGACGAACAGATCTTAATGTTGAGTAGGCAACGTACACGTCCGAGAAATAATTCACATAATCTAAAATGTCTTCTTCATCTATGGTATTGCCAAAAAAGAAACTCTTAATATATCTTGCCACTTCTTCTCTTTCTTCATCTGATGTGAAATACAAATCAGCTGGTAAGTAGTTTGAAATTTTTTTCTCCATCCGCTCTAATTCTGTATTTACATCTCCATTTATAAAAAGTAGACGCACTAATCCTTCCATTTGTGTAAATCCATATAACATTGGCACTTTTTGATAATCACCGCTTTTTAAAATGTTGACGGGGCTATCATGTAAAAATATTTCGCTTCCAGTATCACGCTCAACGCACGGACTCATTAAAAATGTTGCGTCAGTTCTGTTTAGAATATTTACAGAGTTAAGATGTTCCAGAGGAATTGATTGGAAAAAATCTTCCAAATCATAAACGTTGCCACTGCCACTATATCCGAGAAGTTTTGCGTATTCTTTGGCACATTCAATTGGATCTGTTTGAACACTAAAAGCAGCTGTGTTTGCACCACTTTCCGGGATAACTTTGTCGAATAAGCCTCTCGTCATTTTGGAAATCATCAAAAGATCTACAGCAGACGACCCAGCACTACTACCAACAATTGTAACGTCATTGGGATTCCCCCCAAAACTAGCAATATTTCTCTTCACCCATCGAAGCAATGCAACTTGATCTTTCATACCAGCATTTCCTGGTATATCTTCTGTACCCAAACACAGGAAACCGTGTGCTGCTAGGCGATAGTTAAAAGTTACAGCCAGAAACTTTTTGGAACTGACCATTGCTCTAGGATCTAACATATTTCCATGGCCAAGTGTGTATGCTCCTCCGTGTACGTAAACCACAACTGGAACCACTTTATCTATAGTATCTGGTAGAAAAATATTAGCAATAAGACAATCATCTTCTACGTTTGTCGGACTGTTTAAAATCGTCAAAAAGTAATTTGATTGTGAGCAAACGATTTTTTTTGGGACTGCTTCGTACGTCTCTTGCCACACTGGCGGTGGTCCCGCTGCCTGAAATTAATAAAATGTAATTACAATTTTATTTGAAAACAAAATGTTCTTAATCTGTACTATTACTATTAGAATTTAAAATAAAATGTTTTTAATCTATACTAATATTATAAAGAGGAAACATTTGATTGTTCGTTTATTTGCATCGAATAAGTTCTGAAACTATTGGACCGATTTAAAAGGTTCTTTTACCTCTCGAATTCTACATTATCTGTGATAAATATAGGTTACGTTACATTTTCTGACGCATTACACTTCATTATGAAAACTTCAGTAATGTGAAAAATATCAAAATAAAGGAGCATTTACTGTACATAGAAGGATATAGCTGCAGAAGTTATCGACAACTAGCTATCCCGACAGACGCTTTTCTGCCATCAATTGAAGTTGTTCTCATGGTGGAGTGTAATGCTTACAAAGCCGAAATTAAAATTTAAAACTTTTATATTTTTGTAAATCGATGTTTTTTGCCATATTTTATGAAGTATCCATGCAGGTTGGACTGCTAGTATTAAAATAAATATGATCTATATTCACAAAGATGTTTGGTAGAGGATATTATAACGTAATAGACTTTTGATCGGTCATGAACTCTATTAGCTTATTATTAACCTTGACGATCACCTCGACTTGGGCATAAGATGATTTTGCTACAGTGTTTCTGTATCCTTTTTATTGCAAACCATTAAATTGTATACTGTACAAAGTATGTAAATGTATTTGTATATTTATGGTTATTTGACTAAATGCCCGCTGAGTTTGTTTCGTCGTACATTTGTTTGCTATAAGATATCGTTACTAAAAATAATTAACGTATTATTATTGAAATATAGGTTTTCATTTCTTTTTATTGTTGTTTATTTGGGTCATAATCTCTATCATGATAAAAAGTACATTGTAGTCCGAGCCTTTGACACTACCAGTGCTGATGACATTCACTGACTCACCGCTAAATCTAGCATGCTGAATTTTGGCATAGGCACAAAAACTTGCTGTGGCGAGAACAAGCAGCACCATCAAGACTTGGCTAGATTTTTACCGAATGTTTTGGTGGGGGTTTTTTTTACTACGTATTACATTCATTAATAAAAAACAAATAATTTCTAACTTTTCTCTGTGCCTGTACATCGTGTTCACACTTAACGGGGACTTAATATGTATAGTTTACCTTAAACCTGTCTCTGCCGGTAGGTGCAGTCGCGTACGGGATACCGTAATACGCGTACACGTCGTAGTCAAGATCTTTGTACCCGCGCACAGGTCCTTGTGCCGTGTGCACCAACCTGGACGGTCGCTCGTCAGCGAGCGCACAGGACAGCAGCGCACACAACACGACTGTCTGCTTGTACATTTCGATGGCCACTGTTCACAATGTTGCGCCGTTTGAGATAACAGACGAATAATATTTTCGTGAATATTGTAATGTCATGATGAATGTTCAAGGATAAAACATCAAAATCAAATTTTACCGACCGATTGGCTCGGTTAGTAGGTAGCGAGTGTGATGTGTGTTACACCAGCAGGTGTGGGTTCGAATCCTGCAGGTTCTGGACATTTCCCATTTCATTGAAATGTTCACACAATAACATTTCAGAAAATTATCAAAAAAATGAAATACACGTCTGCTGTCTAACAATTGTAACAGAGGTCCTTGCGGGACTCAGCACGGAGCTTAATGTGGTGTGAATAATAGTCCACAAATGTTATTGTCAATAGTCCACAAATGTTATTGTCAATAGTCCACAAATATTATTGTCAATAGTCCACAAATGTTATTGTCAATAGTCCACAATTGTTATTGTCAATAGTCCACAAATGCTATTGTCTTCTGCGCCAAGGTCATTTCGTAGCGAGAAAAGAAAAAGAAGTGTATATATGTATGTGTATATATGTACATGCATATACGTAGATTTGTATGGTGCCACAGCCAGAATGTTTCGTCGAGTCTCAACGTATTAGGTATCGTTAAATTAATTACAACCGTCTGCAAGTGACACCAGGTTTAACATATTCTAAGCAGGTGGGTCTCTTATAAATTTAAGACATTCTTGCATTCAGTTGGTGTCTACAAACTTTGAAGGTTGCACTGTTAATCCGCAATTTTGCATTAGGATCCTTTCAAGGACAGGTGAAGGTGCTCACGTAATTCGGGTCTCTAATGACGATTTTTTAAAAGGAAAAATCTAATATGTAGTAAATTTCATTTTTACGTCCAAGAAGTAGTCAGCTAGTTTAAAACAATTTTCTTAAAGGCTTACTAGTGTTTCATAAGTATTAAAATACTGTTATTGTTTATTACGACGGTGGTGTAGGAAATCGATAATATTGTTCATAAATGCTATCCCAGAACTCGGCGCGTTTTTTCAGTAGGCACTTCTCAAGCCTTGATGTTTCATTGAGCGACATGTAAGGGGACAGATCTGAGCTAACTGCAGGCCACGCTGGTATATCTTCATGTGTTGGCTTCCTGTAAAATAGATGCATTAAAAAAGTATAAACGTCGATACTGGTTATCACTTAAATGTAAGATGTCTAATCAACGTGTGGCCGCAGGGTCCTGATGGTGGGCATACTTCTTCCAAAAGTCTTTACTAGGATAATGAGAGAAAGTTTTTTGTTTGCCATTGCATCGGTTCGAAAATATAGCCGGTGGTGGTTCAAAAAATATAGCCGGTGGCCCATTGGGGAAGGAGGTGAAAAGGAGGGCAACGCAGCGGCATAGTAATTATATTGATTCGTTCATCTCGTTTATCCCCCTATACTATAAAGAAAAGTTTGTTGGGAACATTAAATTTAATTACACTTAATTTAAAAACAAAAGTTAGTTTTTAAATGAAGTTGGTCTTAAAATATGAACTTAATTCTTATTTTTTATAGCATAAGGGGGCAAACGAGTAATCGGTCCCTTTAGACGATTACCGACGCCCATGGAGATTGTCGACCCTTATCAATCCCCCTCTCCAGTGGGCCACTATTTTTATAATACACTAGCTGACCCGGCGAACTTTGTTCCGCCTTAATGGCAATAAATAAGCAAATTGTGTTTTTTTTTATTGGAGAAAACAAAAAAAAAATTTAATAACTACATTAACCATTCATTATTATTTCTGTATTTTAGTACATAGGTTGCTCTTCACTTAAGTACCCTGTGATACACGACATTTTTTGTTTTATTATCAGGCGCAAAAACAAACAACGCAGATGGTCTTCCGACCCGTGAACATGCCACGTATAATTGACCATGGGAAAAACATGAATGTTCTAGATTTAAACCACAAACTTTTAAGGATTGGCCTTGTGATTTGTTGATGGTCATGGCAAATGCAAGACGTATCGGAAATTGAAGTCTTTTAAATTCAAACGGCATATCGGTTGGGATCATCGGGATCCCCGGAATGAGAACTTCCTCACCTTTGAATTTTCCTATCATTATCTTAGCGTAAATTACATTGTTCATCAATTTACTAACCACCAAATGCGTACCGTTGCACAGTTTTGGTTGGTTTATGTTTCGAGGCATGATTACTACGGAGCCAACCTTTAGGCGTAAATTGTGCGGTGGTAAGCCAGGCACGTCCAAAGAGTTTAAAAATTCAATTGGATAGTTGGTGGTTTGTTTCATTTTTGACGCAGTCAATAGATTTGATCAGTCAATAGGTCATCTACATCTTTATTCTTAGCCGCTAAAATTTTAAGTTAGTTAAGTGCTTCTAATGCACGTTTATGCTCCATTGTGCATTCGTCACAGATGATGATTTTCGATGCCGCTAAAACTTTGGCCATTGCTGAGTGTTTTGCAATATTACACGTTGGTTCTTCAATAGTTTGAAGATTTAACGGTAATTTGAATGCTGAATGAGCCGTACGGCATCCTTCTAACAATGTGGCTGCTATTCCAGAAGAAGCAACTGCAACCGTATGTTGGATCTCGCCCGAACAGTTACTAAAACTAATGACATAAGGAATGTCTTGCCAGTTCCACCAGGGGCATCTAGGAAATATAAACCTCCATTTTCATCAGCGATTGCCTTCAGTAAAGTATCATAAACTTCCTTTTGTTGGTAATTCAAGAGGGGTACATTCCTTTAAACTACTGAATCTAATTCCTGGTGATCATATTCACGTTCCCGTTCCAATTCTCGATTAAATGCGTCATTCATTTCACGATTTCTCTATCATTCATCTCAATATCGTGATTTCTGGAACTGACACGACTTTGATGTAAAATATCTTCTGACATACTCTTAAACAACCTGACCAACGCATGATGTTCATGAAGCAGACACTGCAAGTCTTGAATAATTGCTCGCTTCATTCCTGCATTGATCCCTAGGTGTCGATCAAGTTGTTTTTCCATGTTGCCCATGAAATATATTTGTACAAATTTATTCTGTAAAGGTAGTAATGATCCAATTCGATGGTGAATCTGTCCTTGTATCTACAAAATAAAAACCAGACCGTATTAACTGGGTTATAAACACTTTTTCTGTGGGAGAGTAGAGTTCGGTATTAGCAAATATAATACATACCAATAGATAAAGTAAGTTATTCTTACACTACATTCTATGTAAGTACAAAAATAAATACCTTAAATGTCGGATTAAATCCTCCTTCTTCGATAATGTCTGCCCCAAATGACGTCATTTGGAAACAACTATTGTATTTTCGAGTATTTGCAAGAAAGTGGCGTGATTCCTGTGTTCCGCCACAAAGCAATGAATACAATGGCTCATGTGGTGGAGTCAACACTGGCAATTTCACTTTACCATTAAGGCAGCATAATCCAGGCGTTTCTCCGGAAAACTTCAATGCACCACAATACTCGCAAACAACGTCCATTTGCCCAATGCAAACGCTAGGATGCAAGCTGTAATCATTGCTGCAATTGTTTCGAAACGCTGCTCGATTCAAATCACCTAAATATCTTGTTCTGCGTCGCAAATTATCTATTTGTTGCCTTCTGTAGTTCGCTCGACGATTCTGCACTGCCAACCGAGCTGTTTCACGGGCTGCTTCACTTTGCTCTCGTGATTGAGAAGCACGAAGTCGAGTCATACTATCGCGGCGCTGTTCACGTGTAATTTCTTGTTCTTCTTTAGTCCTTTCATTTGCAGTGTTTTGTATTCTTCTTGCATTATGGCTTTGTCGGGAAAGATTCGATCGTCTTGGTTGCGGCATTATTAATTAAACTTCACTTCACTTCAATCTACTTCTTAATTATTTAATCAATAGAAATAGTTTTAATATTGATTTCTTACAAATATCAAATTGTCATCCATACGTCATTACATAGCTGTCATTTTACGTCAATTACGTAGCTGTCATTTGCGTTTTGTTATTCCAAGTCTGATTCTTTTTTGTTATACTACGTTTTATAGTGACTGACGTTTCATGTCAAGTCACACGGGAACGCTGTCGAACGGGATAAAAAGTATCCTATGTCCGTCTCCTGGCTCTACTCCCTACCAATTTACAGCCAAATCTGTTCTGACGTTCTTGAGTTATAAATGGTGTAACTAACACGTCTTTCTTTTATATATATAAGATTACTTTGAAAATATAGGAAGAGGTAGTGCCTTGCTGCATAGAAGGAGGTAGTGCCATGGATGATACATGACTTAGCGGAATTGGGCCGGCACAACCGGGGAAGTACCTCTCGCTTATTTAATGCCGGAATAAAGTGACAGCATCGCTGTCGCGTTTCGTGCGGTTTGTGTGTAGCCGGTAGTCCATTGGAGGCGGAGAGGAAAGGAGGGCAACACAACTGCATGATAATAATGCGGACGTCTATGGTTGTCAGTAATTGTAAAAAGGCTGCGAACTCTCGTCTGTCCCCCATGGACTATGACAAAAAGTAATATTAGAATCAACGTAGGCAAAAGTATGAATACAGAATATAAAAACCAGCCAAGTGTGAGGCGGGCGACGCGCAGGAATCGGTAATTTATAAACCGCCAAGCACGAATCGGATTATCTGACGGAGAGTACAAATCCACAGCAGATCAGACAATTTTGTACATGGAAATCTTATTTTTTTTTTATTTAGCTATGGGTTCCATAGAAAAAGTTGTTTTCCAGTAAAATTCCCTTAAAAACGCCGTTCCTTAAAGTTTTTATAAAACCACTTCATTGGCGTGATTCACGTGTATAGCCATTCCAAATGATAACTTCCTACTACAATAGTTATTGAGGTAAACCGCGGACGAACAGATAGACGGACATGGCTGATCTGGAAGGGTTCATTGTTGACTACGGAATCCTAAAAATGGTAGTGAGTGCTTAGAATACGAAAGACGTAAATAAGGTTAGTGACAAAGGATTTTAACAAAACCTTTATATCCTCGCTTATATCACGATACATACAGTAACCGGTTGCCCATTGGAAGAAGGGTGGCACATGTGAATGTTAACGGATGGCTCGTATTGCTTGTTTGCCCTATTCCATGTGAAAGAAAAGGAAAGCAGAGTAACCTTGGTCTTCCAAACGTAGTGTTTGCTATCTTTCTCCTGGTAGCGACAGTCAACCTTCAGTGTGTATACACAACGCGAGAGTGTACCTCGCGAGAGTCTCACTACCCACTGCGAGAGTCTCACTACCCACTGCGGGAGTCTCACTACCCACTGCAAGGGTCTTACTACCCACTGCGAGAGTCTGTGAAGTGGGGTCTGTGGACGAATCTATCAGCAACAGTACATACACTCTGGTGGCGGGTACTGCAATCCTCCCACTATAGCCACTGTAGGATTAAAAAGTGAAGTAAGTGTGGTCTATGTCCTGCATGTAACGTCATACAGCAGATGGTGATGAAGTAAAGGAGGAGACGTTAAAATTAAAACGTAACCGTCAACATTGAAAAGGTATTCGCAATCAAAAATATTATCGACCATAAATCAGTGTTCTCCGATGGGAATTGTCGCGTATGGCATATTCTTAAGAGGAAATATGTCAACGTTTCCCTTGTAACCGAGTGACCGCGGCTCCCTGCGGTGTCGTAACGTTTATTTTGGTTTGCTCCTCAGTCGACGGCGGAGGCATAACACGTCTTTTACCTGATCATGTGTTGTCGCGTGTAGGGAGTCATACATTGAAATAACATTTTAAACTTTCTAATTACGAGAACGAAAAGGAACAATGTTTTTACGTTTCAAAACGGTTCCGTACCCAAAGTGTATAAAACGGAATCTCTGTCTGTCACCATTCTGTATCTGATGAACCATGACATCTGCGAAAATGTCAACTCCCTAAGTTGATACTTTCTCAGGTGATGTATTTTATAGACATTTTTTTATTATTTGAGGGGCCTCCCATACAAGAAACGTCTTTTCTGCAGGATTTTATGGACAACGGTACGGAACCATTCGTCCGACTTACACTTGGCCGGTTTTTTGTTCATTCTTTGCACATTGACCGAAGGCGTAACTCAGAGTAACTGTTCAGTAAGATGTACTGCCATGTTCCGTTACGCACAGAGGCAGCGCCTGCTGCCATATCCGAATAAGGCTTTAACGACAGGGGCGGCACAGTGCTGTCTGCCCGTGGCCTAGTTGCAAGCATGTTCAGCCGCGGACACGAGGTCCCTGGTACGAATCACGGGTTGGAACACACAAAGAGTGTTACTAGGATTTTTTAAATTCTAGTAACTGTCCGGAGTCAGGAAGTTGGCAGTGTTACAACCCCGTGTCTCGCAGAGCACGTTAAGCCGCTGGTCCTGCGTGTGATTTCTCTCCGGTCGTGTCGGATCGCCGTCCCTTAAGAATAAGGGAATGAACGCATATGGTTCTTCTCAAAATAGTTGGCCGCTGCCGCTGGATTTCGGCTAGGACGACATTTTTACAGTCTGAACCTTTTGAAAACTATTCATACACATCTGCATAATTATTCTGTATATGCAATACTGCACTACCTCTTACTAATGGAAGAAGGTTTGAGTTTCAGAAGCCATTGCCACACTGACGTCTGTAGGTTGTACTTGTCACCACTATTTATACATATGTATAAAGTTTTTTTTTCGTTCTGGCGGTTCTAAATTATTGTTACAAACGCTGGTAAAAGAATCCGTGCAGTAATTAAATAAATAGTGTTAGCGACAACCAATCAGCTGTTATTAGAATAAAACTACTTTTACGGATTTTATCGCGGTTTATTAAATTATTTATGTAGCCCGACGTTTCAGAAGCTTTAAAGCAACCGTGGTCACGGGTGGACAGTCCAGAGCGCGCGCCATCTGCGTGCAGCATAGTCGCCTCAGTGGTCGGAACGAATTGCTGCACGATTGCGCCGCGGTGCGGACGCGTCGGGTTTCAATATCGACTCGTCTCCACGCCGGCTCCATGTAAACGAGAAACTAACGCGAGTTAACCAGCAGCTTTCCCACGCGCTCGCTCTAAAGCAAAAGAGATAGGATGGCGGTACGTGTGGTCGCGCGATGGGCAATTTTTTTGCGCGCCGCGATGCCGGTGTGAATAATGCAAGGCATCGAATTAAATCTCTTTTTGATATTGAAAAGGTTTTTGGTTTGACTCACATCTTTTACTTTTCTTATTCTGTTATGTACTGTTATTTTCTTATGTACATATAAGCGTATATTTCTGTGTATGGCTTATTGGTGGTATATGTGTTGGACGGCATCGTGTCTCGTAACAATGGTGAAGAACCGCATAATTTCAAATTGATCATCATATTTTTATTATCAACATATTATTATAACATACAAACAAATAACTGCATTCTTGGCCAAACTATTCAATACTACATTTATATTATAGTAACATCTATTCTTGATTTATACATTATCTCACTATTTTATTTTCCAATTATTTAATATGTATATTGTGTTTTACTGTATTATATCATTGAATTATCTGGGTATTGTATTTTTATTTTTGTTATTAATGGCTCCAAAGGCAAGTATGCGATTTGGCATAATTAACCTTTGCTCTATGGGTACGGGTCATGAGGGTCTGGTGGTGGCGATAGCTGAGCGCGATGTGGATACTGCAACGCTGAATGTGTCGCGACTTCGAGAGGGGGCAGATGCAGTTACACCAATGATGCCTGGCTATAACCTTCGCCACGTTCCTCGTCCACCGGGTGTACGTAGTCGGGGTGGTTAGGTGGGATTCTATTTCAAGTACGAAGTGCCCGTACGCACGCTTAAACACCCTAGCACGCCGTCTATTGAGCAAATGTTGAGCAAAAACGCTATTGGTACTGCATACCGTCCTTGGCTTGGTGTGAATACTTTTATCAGCGCACTAAGTAGAACTATCTGTTCCTTATCGTGGCATGATCACATAGTACTACTCGACGATTTCAATATTAACATGTTAAGTACCAGTGAGACCAAAGATGCTGCTTAACGATCTTTTGTACAGCTTCAGCCTTCACCGTCACCAAACCGACTCACTTTACTGCACATGGTGACACAATCGATCTGGTTTGCATGGACGTAAACGCGACACGGGTATGATTTGATCAACAGATTTTAAAGAGCTACGCCCAACAAGCATATTTGCCATGCGCCTCAAAAATATTGGAAAAAATAGTCTACAAGCAGCTAAGGGACCACATAAAAACAATTCACATCTCACCAGAAATGCAGTCGGGCTTTAGAAAGCATCGTAGTACGACTACTGCTGTAATTAACGTTATTGACGACATCCTATGTGCAATTGATCTACTTTTAGCAAAATTACAATTTTATGGATTAGGTGAGGTCTCTGTACTGTGGTTCTAGTTATCTACAAAATAGATATGAAGTAGTCAAAATAAAAAAAGAGGAGCAAAGTGTGATTTCATCGCGGTGGGGAGTACCTCAAGGCTCTATATTAGGGCCTATATTATTCGGCATTTACTCGGCTGACGTAATTGAACGCATACAGAACTGTAAATATCATATCTACGCTGAAGATAGTCAGTCTTTCAAGCCTCACGATTTCGATCACCCTTTAGCAAAAAATTACAGTGATCTGAAGGTGGTTTTGGATGGGCTCAATCCAATGCGTAGTAGCGCATTGGATTGAGCCTAAACCCAAACAAAAGAAAGTACATGGTTTTTGGTGCGCGAATGCAACTGAAACGTAGAAAATTACGATCCTGAGATTACTATCACTATTGATGGTATTAAAATTGCTAGAGTGTCGTGAGCTCGTAATCTGGGTTTTAATGGACGAAAAGTTGAGGTTTGAAGGCCATGTGTCAAAGGTCGTGTGTAGCTGCTTTTACCGCCTACAGGTTCTTTATCGCGTTAGAAATTCACTGACTGAAGATCTTCGTGATA
Organism: Eumaeus atala; assembly: GCA_017140195.1. NCBI lineage: Eukaryota > Metazoa > Arthropoda > Insecta > Lepidoptera > Lycaenidae > Eumaeus > Eumaeus atala. Next base: position 30,856 of record JAFELO010000137.1, read on the forward strand.
GAAATCGATACAGCGTGTCCAAAATACATGTGCACGATACTGTTTCCATGTACCGCGACGAGATCACTTCACCCATTCCTTAAAACAGGCAGGTATACTAAAAATGGAAAGCCGTGTACGTCTACATCTTGCTAGCATGTTGTTCGGTATTATTAAGCATGCTATACCTATTTAATTATTTAAGAAGTTGAGCTGGATATTAACATCACACATCTCACTAGATCCTTGCATTACGCACTGTACATGCCCGTTCATAGCAGCATTTAGGGGCTGTTTCAAATACGCAGCAATTAAGTGCTTGAACAACCTCCCCCCTTTGTTACGTGACGTTTGTATTTTAAACGCACACAGTTTTAAACGCCAATATAAAAACTACTTAATACTTTCCCAAAGGAATGAATAAGCATTTAATGTATGTTATTTATTCAATCTATATCATGTTAGTATGATGTAATTTATACTGCACCTGTAATACAGGTACATGTTATGTTTAGATTGAACGTATGACGCCTGCTGTGTGTTCGTGGCTTTGTGCAGTTGTGCATCTATTTATACTGTGCGTGTTAATTTATATTATATATTATATGAGTATAATGTATCAACATAAATTTAAATAAAGAATAGAACTATTTAATTCACTTAACTCTCATATGTGCCTAACGTATTTTGCGTTTTTGTTTGTGCGAGTGTACAAGAAAACCGGTCACCTATTTTAATTGGGGTAGGATGCATCATCAGCATTCAAATACAAAAAGAGTTTCGGTAAAAATCATAAGCCAGTAGCCATAAGTTTAAAGTTTTAAAAATAACACTCTATTTAGGTATAGGTGAAATATGTAAAGGAAAAGATTTTAAACTAGACGTGTATTTGCGTTTTACGATATATGAACGCATTATTTAGAAAAGCAACTTTAGTACTTCGCCTTAAAAATGTTGACTATTACATAGTAAAGTGAAGAGGTCAACTCGTGTCAAGGTGATCACCTGATTACATATTTCTATGTCCGTTTCTGAATTACAATGCCGCTGTACAGATACGTATTCAAACGAAACTTGTTAAAAATATTGTCATCATGTTTTATCCATTCACTCCTGGTAAATTTACGGCTCCTGGTAATTGAAACCTGTACAAATGTTAAATAATGTTTATGAAATAAAAACAATAACAATAGGTACATTTAAGTCTTTGGTTTTCACATATTAAATTTCATAAGGATATAATATCAATATGCCTATGTCCAACAGTGGACGTCAACCGGCTGATGATGATGATAATAATAATGTCAATAAAAATTCGGACGAAGATATGAGTGAACACACCATCCCATAAAATTACGCCATTATACCACAAACTACATCGTGTGCATCGTAATACCACGCGGCGAGCAGGTACTTGTATTGCTGTGGGAGGGTGCAATTTTGTACATTTGCCTATTTAAACGCACGAGTTTATTGCGATGAAAAAATGCAATATTATGACGTGTACAATTAAATTGTGGCGGTGTTTTCATACTGTGTACTGTGGTCATGTAGAATCTGAATGTGGCTGCCTTTTCAAACGAATAACCACCGTCACTTTGTGTACCTGTCTGCATTAATGAGTTTGAGCGGTTTTAAGGTTAGTTTATTAATTAAGCTAAAGTTTTGTTTTTAAATTTTTTAGCCAATTTGAGGTCCCTTTTCGGTCTTTTTATTGGTCATCGATGAAGAAGCTAAATAACTTTTTTGTTTGTGTCTACGAAAGTTAAGCTTATCTTCATGAGCTTATCGTGTAGCAGGATTCCGTTTGAATTTTATGCGCGCACAGTACATTTTGGTTTTGGGCGTATTTTTGTAAATATGAAGCGTATCTTATATATATCATCTAAGTACATCATACTAAATTAGGCGTAATTACATCATACTAAATTATGCGTTAAGTTTTCATGTACAGCCTGTATAACAAGTATGGTGTAGTCAAATGTATATTTTTTATAAACGGTGTGTATTATAAATATATTAGCAAGTATTTTTTTATTTATATTATTTAAAGAAAATGATGATGCTGTCAAATTGGAAAAAAAATCGGGTGATCCAGAAAATTTGTGTCTGGACAACAGTCTGTACTTATGCTGAGGTTCACCTTTTTGTGAGACACTGCTTTCAAAATGTTTAGCATTGTAGTATTGCTTATTTTATTTATGTTTTTTGTTGCACTATATTTTTTGTGTTTTGTCTGTCTCACAATTAAAACATTATCACTATTGTTATTAAAATTGTCTCTATGTTTCAAAGTGTACGTCATGCGGTGCCGAAGGACAGAGATTGATACTAGATAGATACGCAATAGAATATGGCAAGGGATGAATATAAACACCTTACGTTTTAGTTATTTATTTATCGTAACACTAGTGTAGTGGTGAACGCGAGATCGCTCGCGTGGTCCTTATATATTTTCCTATATGTTGTCCAGGCTTATTTTCTACACAATATAAAAAAAAAACATTCCAATCCGTATTCGGAGATCAGCGCGTACAGACAGACAAACATAGAAACAGACAATTTTTGTCTCCTGTTATGGAACGAAGTTCCTTATTGCGCGTTGCGATGGAGACTGGGCGGAAAAAAATCATACGAAAAGTTGTCACGACACTATAGTGTAGTAAGGGAAGCTGCGCAATGTGCGCTTGTTTATCTCTCTCTCTATCTTTCTCTATCTCTCTCTATCTCTCTCTATCTCTCTCTCTCTCTCTCTCTCTCTCTTAGAAGTCAAACCAATAAGAGCTGATAATGATGACGATATTATTTATATAAGCAGCACAGAGCTTGGCCTAACGTTGTATGATAAATCCACAGACATTCCTATAATTATTATACTGCACCATACCTAAAGCCCCACAACCTAGAGGTACATAAACATTAAACAACGACTAATCCGGTAACAATGGTAGCAAATTACATTACCCAAACTTTCAACTGTCCAGCTATCACAGTTCATGAAATGTGAACAATGAAAGACAGACTGAAAGCGTAGTCTTAGCAGTGCCCCACATTACCCGTTGGTACGAAACCCTAAAAGCTATTCAAAAATATAAGTTTCCTTCATATTCCAAAGTGTTGATGATTTCTGCCCTGCGCAATTTTAAGTAAAGAAAAGCTTACAACTAGTGATCGCCCAGCGAATTTAGATTTCGATCTTATTTATAAAAGGAACACTACAAATTGTAGAATTTGTAATGCTTTTTTATAAATTTGGCTGTGTACCTAAAACATAAAAATAAATATATTTATAATAAATTATAATTTATATAT
>JAFELO010000137.1:36744-71610 GCA_017140195.1 Eumaeus atala
TCACAGGTATGTACTTACTTAAAAGGGGAATCCAACTGACTCTTCTACAGAGCAACAAGACAGTCTACTGCTACAGGTGAAGAGGTTATTTTATCTTATAAATTATGCTAGTGGGATCTTTAATGGATTCCACGGAACTTAGACATCTAATATCTTCTGAAAAACAACGAATATCTATATGTTAATAATACATGAAATATAAAAACTCCATCCCCTTTACAAATAATTACGGGATTGGAGCGATTTGAAATTTGGTACTGGAGATTATGTTGGGAAGATGTACGGATAGCTAAAATTTAATAGAGTATGCATTCGATTTTATTATTTTGATTAAATGGAACGATGCACACACTAAGGCAAAAATGCTTAAACTTAAGTAATATACAAATTGTGACGGTGTCAAGCATATTATGACGTGTGTATATTTAGTTTCTATTAAATACAAGGTTTTACCGTCAACCTGTATTCGAAGTCGTATGCTTCTTTTATAACTAAGATCTAATTTGATCTTTGATTGACCACTAGTCTCTACAAATCCAAAAGAATATCCTTCGACCGTCAGCAATTGCTAGTGTCCCATAAGTATTAGTGCGTTGGCTGGAAATCGTCGATTATTCACTGATGCGGAAGACATTGATAATGGACTGCCTCGACCCGCCGTGGAACTTCCAACGCCAGTATATTAAACATCAGAGGCATGACGTAGCGATTCCGATTCCATTTCATGCCTCCACTCTTGACCGAATCGTGTGCTATTATTACGCCTCGCTGGTCAATTATTCTCCAACTTATTATTGTTATATTACAGATATTAATGCATTGATTTGCAAAAATACTAACCGCGTCAGCGTTTCGGAACCGTCCGTATAAGAGATGTGCACATGTCAAATTATGCACTTTGTAAAAAAGACTTAAATTGCATTACTTTTTTACAAAGTGATTATTTTGCTTAAGGTCGACTTTGCAAAAATTGTTTAAATTTAGCTTTCAAATAGAATCTTTTGTATAAAATTTTAAAGTCACGCGTGTAAAGTAGACCTAGCAAAAATGTATGTTTATTTACAAACCCAAATACTTAAGAATAATATATATAGTATGAAATCGTGTATTTCGAATATTATATAGTGTAGTAGTATACATTATATAGCATACAAACGAGAAATACGAGCCCTTTTACGATTACCGATACCCGTGAACATCAGCATAATTACATGCCGATGCGTTGCCCTCATTTTCACCTAGTCTTGTCTGTGAACTCACTCACAAACCGCACGAAAAGCGACACCGTGAATGTCACTTTATGGCGGTTACAAGTGAGCGAGAGGTACCCCCCCCCCCTCTCTACGCTGCTGGCCCAAGTACGTTGCAATGCAGCATAGCACTACCTCTCCTAATGTAAAAAATAAAAAATATTCTAAATAGACAAACGTCCATTGTCAACGTTTGTCTATCTATAAACTACGATCTACTTTATGTCGTCTCATGAAAGATGCACACTTTTAACCTGAAATATGGATGGCGGAAAAACAACAAAGGGTTTTTACGCTTTTATTTTAATGAATATTAATCGACGGTCGCTTTCATACATAACAACGTCGGCCCAAGGGAAAATCGACGAATTATGTAATGTTATCTTCAACTGTTAGCCTCAGATTAAATGGATACTAGGTATTATATACGCAGTTGCATGTATTTTTACATATATAATTAGGTACTTTAAGTCATTCCTTTCTGCAGCAAACCTCTGTAGCGGACCTTAAGGGATAAAATTTAGATATTTCTCACTATTTCCTCATTTCATAATACTTAGCAATCTAATACGACCATAGGAACCACATACAAAATTACTATCGTATAGCCTCAAAGTTTGCGGTGTCTGCTGCAGATTCATCTTGGATGAAACATGCAATGTCATCGAGGATGAACCCTGGAGGGGATTTCACACTCACTATGTCTTCTTCTTCCTTTTTTTTTTGTTGACGCGGGGAAACGCATTTATTCACCTTCACCGGCCCTGGGTGGGGGGTCCAGTAGTGAGTGGGACTCGCGGCACATGATAGTGCCGAATACCCACAAAAACCACCGCAAGTGCCCATCAGTGTCGCTCTTGGTGAGGTGCCCCGTAACAACAATTTGTTGTTCTGACTAGCCAGTCAGCCCCCTAAGGGACCAACTCCACCTTCACAGATGGAGTTGCCCAGCACTACAGGACACCGACTTTGGGACAGTGCAATCACCCCTTGCCCCGTGCGTAAAAGCGCTACGTCCTGTTGCTCTTAGGTCCCCTCTTCTTATAAGAGGGGTCGTTTCCGAGAGCGATTCCTCCTCCTGACCTTTGAGCCCCCTCTCCATATAATAGGGGTGCAATGGGTTCACCCCAGGCTACTAAGCCCCACCGCCACGACAAGGCTTGAACCACAGTGGGGATGTCTTCTTCTTCCTTTTTTTTTTTTTGATGACGAAGGGGAATGCATTAACGCATGATAACTGGGAGCCCGGGTAGACCCCCAGACCTATGTTGAACTCGGCCATTGGGTAGCAATACCAACCAAACCCCTACGGGAGCCATCAGCCGCTATAAGTGGAGGGTCCCGGATCTGCAGGCAACAGGACCCCTCCAGCGACAGGCTGGCCTCGGCGAAAAGGCCAGACTTCACCTCCTCGGAGACTATCCGGCTACTTTAAGACAGACGCCGACGACCACGACGCCGTGTAATTGGAAGTGGACCGGGTTCCCATCCCGGCCCGACACGGAACACAGGGGCACTACTGAAGGCGCTGCAGATAGCGCCTCTTTCGTACCCCCATTCCTCGTCGGCGGGGAGAGGCCGCGTCGGCAGCCTCCTCCTTCACACGCTCGTCGGCTTCCTTCTGGAACATGACTGTCCTAGAAGGAAGCCATCGCCTTGTATGACTCGTCGCTGCCGAGCATCGCGAGAATGATACTCGACTTTGACAAGTCCCCTCCGACAACTGATGTCAGATCGTGACGCAGCGCCGCCCATCTCGGGCACACCTCGAGGGTGTGATGGGCCGAGTCCACCGCCGCGTCACAATTGTGACATCGAGTCGTCGGCTCCCTGCGGGCCGCCTTGCACAGATACTCACCGAAGCAACCATGCCCGGTGAGCACCTGCGTTAGACGGAAGGCGAGTGGTTTGCGCCTACGGCGCATCCACCGCTCGAGGACCGGGCGCAAGGCAGCCGTTAACTCTCTAACGTTTCTCACGACAATTCGGCCGTCCATCAGTAGAACGCCCGCCGCTGGGGGGGACTCTTCGCGGGCGGCATGACCGCTCTGCACACCGCACTGAACGCGTCGCAGAGCCGACCAGCCGCCTCGTCCAGCTCTAACTCCGACAGCGGCGGGAGGCCCCAACGGCCGACGATGGCGGCCTCCTCTGCCAGTTCCCGGTTGAGCCTAGTGAGAGCCCAACGCGGAAACCGGCTCTTCCCCCTGGACGACGACGACGTTGAGGTCGGACGAACGGAGGTCGGAGACACCTCGAACCTTATATAGCGGTGGTCCGAGAGCGTCTCCACCTCCGTTTCCACCCTCCACCCCTCCACTCTGCGCGCGATGGCCGGCGTGGCGAAAGTGACGTCCACCATGGAACCTCCCGACCATCGCACGCACGTCTGGACTGTCCCCGTATTGAGGAGGGACAGTCCGGCAGCTACCGCCCACTTCTCCACCTCCCTCCCTTTCGGGTTCGTGACCGGGTTCCCCCATGCCGTGGACTGCAGGCGTCCGCGCACGCCGCACAATGAGCGGAGGCCGAACATCCTCCGGCCTTGTGGCCGGGCTGACCGTAGCGGTAGCACAATGTGTTCTTCTTCCTAGCCCAATCCAGTTTATATATTAAATGATATCGGGGTTGGCAACCTAATCTACCCCACCATGGTTCAAGCCTTGTCCAGAAGGGAAGCCAGGTCCAATCCTAGGACTATACGAATCCCGGTTTCCCTAAAAAATGTTTCCTACACCGTAAGAGCACTTAGGAAATGACCTTAAGTAAGAAAAACTCTTGAACTGCTATAAAATAATGTTGTATGATTTTGATACTCCGTAACACACATAACTGTACACAGCCGTGTGGACTCTACATGGTGTGGATGTTACTAAGAAAGTTTTTAGATTAAGCTTTGTGAGGTACTTTCAAAAGTGCTAAAGTGTCTTTAAACATTATGTTAAGACTGCATAGAAAAAAATACATTCTCATAGGCTGAAAAATACAAAGCTTTTGCGGTAGGCATTTTTGCAATATTCGACCGATATTGCGAATATTGCGGCCCAGGCTCCAAGGTAAAGTATTATTTTTCAATTCACATTTATGTAGTGCCCGCTAGATGAATCCATGTCAAAAGGACTAGTAGGTATTGAACATATATTTCTTTTACTTTGGGGCTACTATAAAATATTACATAATATACACAAAGTAACAAATTGTATTTTTTTTATTTGATGTATTAGAAATCCATTATATTCAGTAAGTTCTGCAATTCTTTATATTTATTGAGAAAGACAATCATAAACCAAAATGATATTTTTTTATTCCCATCGTTTCCTTCGGTTTTTTCATTATCATCGTGATAGCGCACTGTCACTGATAGAAGTATTAATAGTCTGTACTTTACTATAATAAGCAATACAAAATTAATCAAGCATACAGAATTATAAAAAATATTGACATTATGTGCTTCGAATGTACACAAAGAAAGATTATTCTCCTCAAACCTCACTTGGCTGCCATCTTTTTTCGACTTGTACAAGTCATTGTAAGCTTGTGCTGTTTCCCGCTTTTATTGTGGAGGGAAATTAGAATTACTTCCTACTCCTCCATTTTAATCCTCAGATTAAATTCGTTGCGGGTCCAAAGACAGTTTTAACATTTTCCTCGGGCTCCATGCGATCACATTAAGGATTCACAGTTAGAACAAAACGGGTGTTTAAACATGCTTTCTTTTTTGTTACACGGAGAAACGCATTAACACGCCGTCGATGGAACGAATACCACCGCGAGTGCTATAGCACACTTAAAAGAGCCAACTATAGTGAGGTCCGAGCGGAACGGTGCGTCTTCATCATCATCCTGCATTTTTATCTGGCTTGGCTTGGTTGCGAGCCAATAGAACAGAACTGGCAGGCCAAAGTGTTTGACTTCACATTCAGGTATTGAACCCCAACGCCACAAGGCAGGCCTCGTTCACCATACGATATCTTGAATCATGATGGGACTTTTTAAAGCATAATGGGACAATCGAGTAATTAGATCCATACGCCTATGTAGATAATTTATCTTCCTTCGTTCCAATCCTCCTAGTGCCACAAACTCACAAACCGCATGAGACGGGACGGTATATATGTCACTTCTAAGACGCTACCATGTAACCCAGAGGTACACTCCTGTCGTGGCGGTCCGGTTCGGCTGTGGTGCAGTACGGCACTAACTCTTACTTAAGACTAGACTGGACTATTAGTTTCAACATAATAAATATATAGATTGTTTAAACCCTGTACAAAATCACAGCATATTCAGAACTCGCTTTTGATTCCAAATATGTAAAAAAGTAGGCAGGTATCTAAAATTTTACCAAAATATCTTTGAAATTCTTTCCATGCGGTTACCTACAGCGCGCACGTACAGAGTCATCTGTACGTGCGCGTACTAGCGATCGTAATTGACTCCCAAGCGTTGACACGCTTGGGAGTCAATTACGATCGCTAGTTTCTGTCGATATCATGCGGTGCGCATATTACATGTAAATAAATAAGCAATATTTTCGTTTCATTGTTGTTTAATTGATTGTATAGGACCATTACCTAACCGTATGCAAAAAATATCTGATATTTTGCTATTCACGTTGTAAATGGACTCAACGGGTTACGAGGCACAATTGTATGGTAATTAAAACACCTTTTATACCTCGTAAAGTGCATCAGAGCCCGCTTCCTGTAATTTATAGCGTTTCGTAATTAATACAGACTCTTTAAAGTCCGTTGTCCGTAACAGAAGTGGTTTAAACATTTATATTTTTCATTTGTTTACGTATTCTGTTATGCCAGGTTATTTTGAAGCAACCTATAGATTATGTTCGTATCATCGTTATTTTTTTTGTATTGAAGGTAATGGGGCAAAGGAGAAATTGGAGTATTAATGTCTTAAGTACACGCGAATGTTACTAATTGCAATAATCCTACTTTCACGGATTTCGGGTACTTTTAACAAAGTATAACGTTTGGACTTGTCATCTCAGTCCACCCGTGACCGTGGTTGCTGTGAAGCTTCTTCTTCTACCTAGCGTGGGCAGCAAAATAAACTGCGATAAAATCCTTAAAAGTAGATTTCTTGTAGTGAGTGATTAGTGTTTTGACTTTGACTACCGATGACTGTTGTTGTCTTGAGAACCCCACAAACGGTAAAAGACGTGACAGCATAGCTTTAAGCTTTAAGGCGGCAGCGCGTGTGAGATGTACTTACTCGTGGGTACATCTTACTGCAGCTGCGGCGTCTGCAAAGCAGCCTGGCAGTATCTCATATGACTTACCAAGATCTCTTATAACAAATATATCGCTTATAACAGTAAGAGCGTAGGGTGATATCTATTCTGACGAGTTTTGTGAGACTTGTGGAGATAGCTCACCGGGGACCATATACTTAAGAGGGCTCTGGCTATACAAAATTTATGAGAGTAAAATGACCCCTGTGAACTTAAAACTCTAAATAAAAGTACCAACTATTTATAGCAAATTAGCTTTATTATATGACGTCGATAATTAATACTCGATATACATTTTTATTTTATATAAGAGCTAAACTACATCCATTAAGATCATTTAAGAGTTTCTTCAATGATCATCGCAGAATTTCACGAAGAAAGTATAGGAAAGTAGAAAAATAATATGATCTTTATTATTTATCAAGATACGATATAGACAGTGCTAAGTATCCCGACTGTGTTCTTTTCTGCTAATATTTACAATGAGTAAAGCGCCCGGTAAACGATCATAGTCTTCATCAAATTTTAAGTGCCTAACAGGTAATGCCATGCTGCATTGACGAATTATACCGAAGCAATCCGCACGGTAGGTACCTCTTGGTCGCATGGTACCGCCGCAGTGACGGAAGGCCAGACGTTAATATAATAATTATGTCTATGAGCCTAGCCATCATCCAGAGGCTCCGTTTGTACCTAAAACACTTACTATTTAAAAAAAAATACACTGTTTTAAAGTGTAGGATCGTTCGACATGTATGTGTCACAGTCGGATTGTCTAAATCGCCGTATTACATTACGGCTAGCCATATTCAGAAACGGCAGTTTTGTTCTGTTGCGGGCCTACGATAAGCCGGATTGAATACGGCTGTTTGAAATGCTGCCAGTTAAAGTTCGGCGTTATACGTTATTCAATAAAGCTAGCCTTATTGGAAATAAAGTGGACACGTTTCTTCCCTAATTTTAACTCTCGCATTCGCATAGTTCTTTTTAACTCGATAGGTTCGAAGGTTTAGGGGGAAGCGTAGTTAACGATTAAGCTTTCGTGGCTAGGTTATTTTTTTATTTGCCCTTGAGACAATTCGCCTAACTTCATACTTGTATTGATGACTATCACTATCTAAAATTAAATAGGCTAAACGTCAGCCGGCACATCTCAGAACGTCTCGCAATGACGCAATGATGTTATTGAAAATGGCTAGCCGTAATGTAATACGGCGATTAGTATAAAACGACTACGACATATACAACAATGCTTAACAAAAACGTTAAATTTAATTAATAAATCTGATCGTTTACCAGACGTTTAACAAAGTGAGTGTCAATATACGTGGCAACACCGAGTTACTCGTGCATTAATTCCTTTTTTCATTATACTTAAGTACACAGCACAGAACCAACGCAGTGCGTTCCTCAGATCCTCTGCTAAGCCTCCGCGGTAATTGAAAGACGTTGCGTATTAGTGCGTGAGTAACCTTGTTTGTTTAACACCCAAGTAATCGAAATTCATCTGACAGGCACAATATGGAGTTTACTCCTTAAGAAACGATATGTGATCCACGGTATCAAAGAAATAATGGAGTAAAATTTTTTCACCTATGCTTTAGCGCGCGTACGTGGCTTACACTTCTTGGGCGCCTTCTACATCCGAATAACGTTCGTTCTTAAGGTGCAAAGAAAAGTTTTCGGGAAACAGCTTTTTTCTTTCCCTATTTCTTTCTCTCTTTTTAACCGCAAGATACAATATGCAAAGCACTCAGTCAAAGACAACTCGGTTATGCTTTCCGCCCACGGTCTAGAAGACTTCTAATTTGGTCACAATTATGCCACCAGTGCCTACAGTCCACAAAGATATTATTAATCTAAATAACATTTTGTTGATATAAATATTATATATCATATAGGACTTTCAGATATAGTATGAGAGACAACTAGTCCTAGAGTTAAACATTAAATCGAGCATAGCTATAGTTCATACTAGCACCGAGGTATCTTCTTTTAATTTATTACTTTTCTATGAGATCGTTAAGTCTTATGCTGTGGTCAAATTTATGTGTATACAGTTTTAAATTATTTTTCGCTGCTCGAACCGTCAACTAAGATAGGTAATAAATAATTTGCCAGTTTCTTCTATTCAGAACCGAAATTCGGAATTTATCTGATAATTAAGTTCGCAATAGACTTGCCATAACTAAAATTGAGGCTGGTGAAACAAGCCCCTAATTTATCATGTTATCTATGATATCATCTGTCATCATTAAAATAGTTGAATACAAGTTCAATTAAAATAGTTCAATACAAGTGTATTGAACTATTTTAGGTTTGAACTGATATTAAAGTCCTTTATTATTGGAAATACTCTTATTTACATTAAATGTATAAAAAATATGTAGTCAGCAACAGTTAGATTAAACATCAATTATAATTTAATGCATACAAAAAAAAGAAACAAAAACTACACCTTCCAATACATTGTAACAAATTAAATTAATGTTACCAAAATTAACTTGAATTATTTACAATGTCATTCAGTTATTTTGATTTTCAAAGAAAAGACTAGAATAATTAGTTATAAAAATACATTAAATTTCATCAACATATCTTCATGCCAGTTCCCTAATTGTGTAAACCATTAACGATGTAATTGTTGTTCGGGATATAAACATAATGATTTTTTATCTATCATTTTAATATTTTACACAGATATGCCAACACGTCAGATCTTACTCGCAAAAAACAAAGGAAACGATATTTTAGTGCAGGACACATTGCATAATATGCACATCTTGTTAGATTAAAAAATATATAGATTGAGTACTAAGAAAAAAAACATCCGGCATTTTTGGACGTCATGTTAATGAAATTCTCGGACGTCAATTTGAATTCAGACATGACACTATGAGATCTATTGTGACATGCATTAGGGTTGCAACAAAATGCATACACATCATGGGCAAAAATGCTTTTTTTAATAATACATTAATAACCATTAAATTGGATCACAGGGTACCTAAATAAAACAAAAAGCATTCAGTGAATGGACACTATTAATTTAAGGTACAGTTTAACACCTATCAAGTTCATAAGATTTGAAATATAAGTTTATGTTTAAAATGTTTTACATAATATTAATTAAACATTCGGCACTACAAAGTTAGGTACATAATATGGAATGCCGCCAAAGGACCATCAGACAAAACTGAAACAAAAACACATATTTTCTTAAACTAAACTACCGAATTTTATAGCCACATATATTAAGCCATGACTGAACATAAACACGAACATGCGTATTGCTCTTTGATAACACGCACACTCATAGAATTTGCTATTGAAATCATATCATGATCGTTTGCTATAAGGTGACGGTTTTGTTGCAAGTACCTAATTTATTAATTAATACATTACAATAAAACTATCAGCTTTTTAACGTATTAGAATTATTATAATATTTGCATAAGTACAATTTACATTTTATTAGTCATGGTTAATTTCTAATAAAAAAAATTCTTATCGACTCTTTCATGACTCTAGTTTGTGATACATGAGTAGAAAATATCATTAATACTTTTCCTTTATTTTACTCAAAAAATACCTACGAGGACGAGGTGCTATCGTCGAAGTAAAATCCATCACATTCATTGTTTTAAAACGATATACATAGTTACGCCAATCCCCACTGCTGCTATGTTCCCTTGGTTATTTTTTCATACGATAATATTATTGTAGCTACGTGTGTACGATATCATGAAGGTAATCTTCATTTTAACTCAATTATATAATTAGATATTATGGTCAGTTGGAGAATTGTTCCTTCGGGACTCGTCTGTATATAGTATTATAGAGAAGAAACTAAAAAGTTGAGAGCGCATTACTATATTCATATATCTGATACACAGGGAGCAAATATAGTTCATATATTTGCTGTATATTTCGACTTGACGATCGCGTTTTGACTTCCTTCGCTATCTTATGTAACTACAACGGGATACAATACATATTTTGATGTAAAATTAATTTATCAATTAGAAAGGTATTTTAATATGTTATATTTCACTGATGATATTTTTTGTAGTGTTAGGAAGGGGTCTAAGAGTGTAAGATATCGCAATATTTCATAAAATATTACAAATGTAGATATATCTTGTAAGTAATTATGATATTTTATGAAATTTCGATATGTACGTGATATATCGGTTCATCCAGATACTATATATCATCCAGTATCGATACATATAATCGATACTAGCAATTTGTCCCGGCTTCGCCCGTGAAAGAATATCGAATTATATACTGGAACTTTACTCAGCAATCATTCTATAGCCTATAGCCGCATGAAAATTATGATTTATTTAATTGTTAAAACTTTGGAAAATCGAATAAAACGTTTATTATAACCACGAACTATTGAAAAACTTGCCTTGCAATAACGAAACGAGATACTTACTATCTGTAAGGATAACACTAAATACGACAAGTAAAAAAATTAAATATGTGAATCTGTTCTGTTTGTAGTCAGTATGATCTGCCCTGTTCATGGCTCGCCCCTTATTATATGACATTCAAAAATAACTGTCAAATTGTGGTTGTTCATACCTCTACTAGCGCGATGTTATGTAAGGGAGGCTATTCTGACACCATAACAAAAAAAAACATCGATATCAAGAGACAATTGGCGGCGAAATCGCGTAACATTTTTGAAACAAACATGTATAAAGACGAAGTGAGGACTGCTCTATTATTCGAGTCGGGCCAATGGCGAATCGTATTGGAATTAGTCCCTACTCTGAACGTGTCGTTCGGACTGTCGTCTGACTTGACGAGTGTCTGGATTGTAGCGTATGTTTCGCATCTGTCCCCGGGGACGTCTGCGTTTCCCTACACCGGGTGTGCGGTGACGTGTCTGAGAGTGTGTTTGCTGAAAATGTTCGACAGTAGTCGTAATGTGGTCGTATTCGTGACAGAACGTGTCTGGGACGACGACCGAGCCCCCAATCATACCACGCGTGGCATAAGAATAGGGTTTGAAGTCGGCAAAATGTCACAGGGCCACCACGACAAATTTCAACGATAAGGATCCAGACCCATAGAGACTACAGATAAACATCTACCGTATTCTTATTATTATTTCCATGAAACCACACTAATAGCTGACGTGATGTCAAATAGTTTAAAGAATTCTAGTCTATCCAGGCTGTACTTAATGTGTATGACAGGTAATTTATACGTACAGGCATGACAAACTTATCAGGATATCTTGCCATTTGGGTACCAAACTTTAAAATTGTGATATTATTTCAGAAAACAGGTTGAAACAAAAGTGTTAATCAACTAAGGTCGAGCGGTAATTTTCAAGTATTACAACAGTGCTATTTGCTAGTTTTCAATTTACAAGAATATCTTTTGAAATGACAATGTTTAAAAAGTGTAATGCACTTGTCCCAACTGACCTAACATAATATAAATACATATTAATATAGCTTTTATCATTATTACTAAATGATGAAAGCTATATTTTATATTATAATAAATATATATTAACACTATAGTTAGCTTCACAGCTGTCCAGATTTATTTTTATGTGTCCATCTACCTAGCTAGAAACCATATCATACTAAATCATTGTCTTGAACAATACGGGTGGAACCAGTGTAGGTCTCCTGGACAGGCGTGAAACCAGCTCATATTTATTTGACATACCCATAGACAGCATTTTTTATTCGTCGTCATTTTTATTTAAGACAAAATCAAATAATTATCCGTTCATAACATAAATCCTATTCATACTTTTTGATATATGTCACATTTATTAGCATAGCATAAGCACGGCACCACATCACACAAGTGTCCACCAACTCACAAATCTTGAACTGATGGTGGTTAAAGTAGTGACTGCTCTACCATAATCTTTTCATAGCCCGTTGGTGGTGGGTATCTGAAGTTGTCTAATATTATGTCCAAAATCGCACCATCGTCAACTGAAAAGAAGATATGCCGGTAATTTAAATTATAATTATTTGTTTGAAACAGACATTTCCACATTGGAAATGATGTTAATTGGATTTCAGTAGTAATTTATAGCACCACGCTGCATTCTTTTTAAGTTTGCAGCTGATTTGGGCCGGTGCACCCCCTCCAAGCACAGTGTTTGGCACAACACACCACCCTCGCGTCTATGCTTGCCTTTATAGATCCCACAGTGGTAATGCCGAAACTGACCGACTCCTCGAGCACATCGAAAAGGCTACGGATTCCCTTCTAAACAGATCCCAACCGCAGAGATCGTGGTTCTAGCCGATTTCAACGCCCATCATGCTGAATGGCTGAGCTCACGCATTACCGATCACGCGAGTAGATCTGTTCACGACTTTGCCTTAGCATATGTTTAACACAACTGGTATGGCCCATGCGTATCGCGGATGTGGAAGACCATACACGTTCCCTGTTGGACCTCCTGCTGATCTCCAAACCGGAAAGTCACCAGGTTTCTGTCGATGCTCCACTGGGCTCAGACCACTGTCTTATCCGCAATTCGGTGCCAATACAACGCAGATCGTGACCACTTTTTCTTGGCTGCCGGCGTGTCTGGCACTATAGGCCAGCAGATTGGGATGGGATGCGTCCCTTTTTTGCATCTTATCAATGGGGACGGATTTGCTCCTCGCTGGATGATCCCTTATGTGTGTACGCTGTTGCTGATGTGGTGCAGCAAGGAATAAAGCTCTTCATTCCGTATTCAACGGTACCCATTGCTGGTAAATCATAGCCGTGGTTTAATCGCTCCTGCAGACTGGCGCTACGCCGTATGCAAGAGTGCTACCGGTCCTGGGTTTGCGACAGCGTACCAGGATGATAAAACCAGCTCATTCAAAAAGGAGTATAATCACGCTTCCAGATACTACAAAAGAATTATTGCTGGGGCAAAGTCCGATTACATCGGCAGAATTGGCAGAGTTATGTGCGCAAAACGCTGCTCTCCTTGGACACCCACAAGTCCAGTGGGCCCGATGCACTGCGCCGATTGTGCTCCGGAATTGACACCGATGTGGACGCGTTTTTTCCAATACTCTTACTCCTCTGTTGGCATCATCCGTAGCTCTTGGAAGACGACTTTGGTGTACCCGATACCTAAAAAAGGTGACCGCTCGGATCCATCAAACTACCGACGTATTGCGATAACCCCTTTCTTGTCCAAAATTATGGAAACCATAATTAACTGCCAGCTTCTGCGTTATTTAGAGAAACACCAAATAATTAGCAACCGACAATACGGTTTCCGTCCGACCTACTTAACGCACCGGTGGGCGGAGGCAGTTGAGACCAAGGGGGAGGCACTGGCCGTTCGTCTGGATATAGCGAAGGCTATTGATCGGGTCTGGCATAAAGCGCTCCTTCGAAAGCTTCCGTCTTACGGACTGCCTGGGAAACTATGCGACTGGACCACTAGTTTTTGACGGATCGCAGCATCAAGGTCGTTGTCGACGGTACATGCTCGGACCTGAAATCTGTCAATGCTGGTGTTCCACAAGGGTGTGTTCTGTCTCCCACGCTGTTTCTTCTGCACATCAATGTTATGCTACAAACCAGCGGCACTCAATATTATGCAGATGACAGCACTGGTGAACCGCCGGTATTTCCGAACAGATACGATATAACCTCGGGTACATACCTACCACCTGCTCGTTTGCACCTTATCATATATATATATATATATATATATATATATATATATAGTCCTCAGCTATATTTACTACTACTGTACTATTTAATTTATGTAATAGTCATATCAAATTTACATCAGTAATAAATTTTTTTTACGATCATTTTACGGATATTGTGCAGTAAATAAGTTTGCTGTACACATGCAACCAACACAATTTGGTAACTGTATGCCCCTGTATTGAGTTGATTGTGGACTGGTGTACAAAGTTACTGAATTGATATGTTACTTGAAATGAAATTACCTTGCGACTTACTTTAGTATGACATGTATGTAATGATGATGTCACTCAAGTAAAGGACCACTGTGGATACAATTACAAGTTTTATTGAAAAGTGAAGTTTTACCCACAAGTTTATCTCCATGCACCGCGGTGGTTCCATATCCTAATACTGTCGTCATTTCAATCTTAAATCTTAGGAATGAAATTTATTTAGTGTGGTATTACCATAAAGAGCTGGATAAACAGTTCCCCTAATATTCCTGACTGGAATTTCCATATTCTTGCCATTCAAGAAGAAATTTAATTCTATATGATCATATACAACTCCAATAACATCACCCTCTCCTGGCATCACTGGTGTTCTTTCATTCTCCTTGTCACTCTCTGGTTTTTCATTCTCTGTTTGTTCTATATGGTCAGAAGAACCTGTAGATACTAGTAACTCAGTAGGTGAATCTCTTGGAGCTGGTTTAAGTTGGTACAACTCTATATTATCATTTCTTACAGTACCATCACTATTCAAGCACCATGAATCTTTGTCCATGCCACCTGAAAATTATAAGAAACATTTGTATAAATAACAAATGTACTTTACTTCCAAAAACAGCAATATATATGATAAGGAAGATATATATTATTGTACACTGTGTTTTCAAAAAACATTTTCGAAAGGTAATTTTGTTGTAGATATTTAAAAATCACTTAAATATGCGATGCACATTTATTTCATCCGTCTTTTGAAACATTTCTGGGTCATTGTCAATATCTATGTCATATGAGGTTCAAGACAATGCAAGTTTGTTAGCCAATCGCATTTGTATTTGCATTATTCTACACATCTCTCATACCCATTTTAGGTTAGTGTTGCAATGGGGTTTTTGCAAATGAAATTTTGCAATTTGTTACTTCCAATGAATGTTAGCATGTAATTGTTTCACGTTTTTAATTTGTTTCCCTATGAATGTGCGGCACAACTCTTGTCATTTTAGTCTCAACATAGCTAATATATTCTTCTTATATTAAGGAAATCAATTTACTTAATATATTACTACTTTGTCATATATTCTAATTTGTGAATCTTAATATTGATGTATTTTCTTATTGTTTAATTTATTAGCACAAGTAGCGCACCTAACTTACTGAAACAATGTAAAAAAAAGAATGTAAATAAATAAAGCAACAGATTTGATACTTGTGGCTGAAATTAAGTTTTAATGATAATTAATAGTAGTATTACTTTTTATAATACTTACCATGTACTCTGTTTAAGTCTGCATCCCTTGTAGCGAGACCTACAGCCCAAACACCACCTTGCTGCAACTTAACTTCAAAATAGGCTTTATTTTGTACTAGTGGTGCATTACCTAGAGCACAACCAGACCCACATACACGCTGTCCTCCTTTTACCACTACCACTTCATGACCTGAAATACACATTAAAATCTTATGTTAAGTTTAAGAGAAATTATTGTTTTATTGTTCAGAAAAATTGTTTACAGTTATATTTGGAGGAATATTTTACAAATTGTTATAATAAAAGAATTTGTTAGAACAGGGTGTACTCTAAATAATTTTTCGCACAAAAATATTGATATCTCTCGATTTGATTTTCAATACATTTTTTTTTGTACATTAATAAGTTATTTGTTAACCAAACAAATGTCAATGAACCAAATAAATATTTTAGGCGTCTTTGTTTGGTATTGCTAAGGTTTCACGTAATGAGTATTCAATAAAATATATACAATAAATACCCATATGCAATGTATCTAGTTGAACAGGATTGGTCTTTATTCGTATAGGAACACTGGGGGTTAAAGAAAATCCATTCACACAATTTCTAAGACAGCAAAACATTGTGAGTTTTATATGTTTGCATATAAAAATAAAAATCAATAACTCTTTATTCTATGCAACGGTTTATTTCGCAATTTCGTATTTACTTTGATGGTTGCCAACAGTTAATTTGACAATTGTTATTTGTAAACGTCAAAATTCCGACGATGCACCAGATCATAGATTTGTGAAATTCTTATAAAATATTGGCAACTCCGATAAGGGAGCCCATATAAAGAAAATGGTATAAAATCCTTACTTAGACCATTCAATAGGTGATCTAAGAATTCTTACGCCACTTCTGAGTTCTGACTTCTATTCTTATATTATTTATGCCGTTGAGTATCAAACCGACTTGTAGATTTGTTTTGGGGTATTATTAAGTATGTATATATACTTAATAAATTGTGTAATGGCTGAAATTTCAATTTCAGTAATAATAAATATACAGACCTAGATCATTTAACACTATATAGGGCACTTTTTTAATGTCAATATATATAAACCTATGAATGGCATAGCATTAAACGCAAGGCGTAGGATTAAGGCGCGATAATTTATATATATTTAATCAAAGTTTATAATCGGTTCAAAACATAATACAATTTTTGTTATAGATAAATATATGACTGATGAATATTATATCGAACAATAAAAATATTTCAAATCCGATAGTTAGTTTTATGGACCTCAGTTATGCGCAATGTGCACTCGCGAATGAGATGTTGATATTTAAAAAATGATCGATGAGGACGATTTCCATACAGTAGCCGGTCCGGGATGGATACGATTAGCAGGAGATCTGTCGTCTTGGCGTTCATTGAAAGAGGCCTATGTACAGCAGTGGACCGATAAGGGCCGGTAATGATGATGATGATGATGACTGAAAAATTGTAGAGCGCACTCTAATGCTAAATACAATATAAGGCTGGGTGAGGACCTTAGATCATTTCAGTGCACTCTCTATTTCCTCGTTCTACTATC
This sequence comes from Eumaeus atala, assembly GCA_017140195.1. Classification (NCBI taxonomy): domain Eukaryota; kingdom Metazoa; phylum Arthropoda; class Insecta; order Lepidoptera; family Lycaenidae; genus Eumaeus; species Eumaeus atala. The sequence goes on from JAFELO010000137.1 coordinate 54,006, forward strand.
CGATAGACGCCAAACCGACACGACCTGAGAGAAGTGAGGTGCCACACGGTTTGGTGGTTGACCCTAGCAAATTGTTATAATACAATTTAGTAGAGTCAACCACCAAATCTCGTAGGCAAATTAGGAATTTTCACAGGAGTATTTGTACTGACGTTGAGTAGTCCCAAAATACATCTGATGATCTAATATTTCAAAAAATCTAACATTTCACTCTTGTTCAGTGCAACATGTCCAGCGTCTTGGGCTAGTTTCTATAGCGATTAGCCCCCGTAACCGATATTAATCCTCCTGGGTTCTGTTAATATTGAAGTAAAGCTTTATTGACTGGGGGTATTTAATGTGTCACGAAAAAATTACGACTGCATGGTGAGGGTAGATACGTCACTGGCAATGTTCTTTGGCCTTGAATGTTACTTATGTCACCAGTCATTTCTCCGTTGAAGTTTCACTCATATGTTCCAGTAAATATTTATGTAGGTATTTTTATATAGGCTATACATGTAAGTAGCAATATTTTCCTAACGATCCTTCTACGCCCACTGGTTCTACTAGAGTTTGTCATTTTGTTATTGGATTTAGACACAGATGTGGATTACAGTCTCTTTCTTCAACCAACTTTATACCACTTCAATTTCAGATGATATCTAGATCGGCTACTTAATCAAGGGAATATGACTTGGGCGCCAGTTTTTATATCAGTGGGAAACTTGTTAATGCACCTTCACCGGCCCTGGGTGTGGTCAAGTGGTGTGTGGGGTTCGCCGTACATTAACGTGACAGATACCCACAAAAACCACCGTGTGTGTCATCAGTGCGCCATTGGTGAGGTGCCCTGTAACTACAAACATCAGGGCACCTCGAGGGCTAGTCAGTCCCCTAAGGGACCGTCGCCTCCTCAACATAAGGGTTGCCTCGCACCACAGCGCAACCCCACAAAATTTGGGACAGGGCAATGGAGTGAGATTTCCATCCTCGCCCCTTGTCCTGTGTACAAATGCGCCTCCTCCTTTTTCTATAATAGGGGTTCATCCCCCTGCTCGTTAGTTCCCTCCTCTTATAAGAGGGCTACAAATTACGCGGCGCACAATTAGCTTTGCGGTGGTACAACCCAGGCTCCACCACCACGACAAGGCTTGAAAACTCGTGGGGGCCTCTGAAACCTTTCCTTTTTTTTGATAGCGCAGGGGAATTCAGTTATGGAAGATACCTAGGGGCCTCAGTGTCACACCTGAGCCGTATATAGGTCTCGAAATTTGGGTTTCCCTACCGTCAAAAACCTGCGGGTAGCCTTTAGCCGCTATAAGCGTAGGGTCTCGGATCTGCAGGCGACAGGACTCAGGACCTCTGCAACCTAGGGAAACCAGGCTCAATCCTATTGCTAATTCCTGTTCAACAAGACCCAGAAAAGGCCACCCAAAAGAAACCCACCAGACCCAAAGAAGGTTAGGCAATATTAATATTCTTCCGTAAACCACTGCTTTCGAATTAGTCATTTAAGTTTCATCATTGTGTTTTTACGGTGAAAAGTGTACACTGTCTGTCATACGTAACACGTTGAATAAACAAAACGTAACGATGTTCATTCATTATGGTATACGTTATTAGGATTCCATACCCAAAGGATAGAAACGTAGCTCTATTACAATGACTTCGTTCTCCGTCTGTCTGTCTCCAGGATGTACCTCATGAACTGTGATATTAGTTGACCTAGGTCCTGGACAGCTGAAATTTTTAAAGATGATGTATCTCGGTTTCCTCTAGAGCAAGATATACTAAAAAAGAGTAAGCTCATTAAGGTTATTAAGGTTTCCATACAACAAACGTGCTTTGTCGTGTTTTATGCATACGGAACCCTTCGTGCGCTAGTCCGACTCGCACTTGGCCACTTTTTTAAACACACATTCTCTACAAAAAGAAAAAATGGTTTACATGTTAAACTAGGTAGGTACACTAAAAAACAATACAACATTCATATTACTCATTCAAAAGGTTTCTAAATTGTAAGTTCTAACTACATCTAATGATTTTGTATTTAAAGCTTGCTCCTCCTATTCTTACGATATATTTACATAAGCATAGTTTATGCGATCAACATTTATCTCTTATTTTAAACATAATAAAAGACGAGCAGTTGACTGTCGTCGGACGCTCACACATGTTGGCACAATCCCATTTGTAGCCTCAGTGTTCACAACCTAGTGAGGTAATGATCCTACCAGGACTGTACAATTATTGTACATGGCAATAAATTGACCCGAAACATCGCACTTTTCACAATAATGTATTTAACTAATAAATAAGTAAGTCGTATTAACGTATATTCATGTTTGCAGAAGCAAATAATGGAAAGTGGCTGTCAGTAAAAATTTTCGCCATACTCCATATCAGTTTAGGCATAACAATTGCGATCCATAACAATCAAAAATAAAGAAATAGTTCATGGCAGAAATTATCGTACAATATGTGTACGATGACAGTACACTATCGTACATTTTACGTGGACATGAAATTGTCGTACGTGTACGATAATTATCGTACGGTCGGGAACATAGCCGTAGCTCAGTATAGCTACGCCACTGCGTCTGGGCCTATAAATATAAATTATAATCTGGATTAACATGTATAGGCGTATTGTTATGCCCACTGTTACTCCGGCGTAAAATCCATCCCAAGAGAACCATTAATTTTTTACTGGATGAAATACTTACTAAAGTATGAATGTGCCATGTGTCATCCAAATTCTTCAGCTGTTTTAGAGTGAAAGAGCAACATACACTATTAACTTTCGCACTTGTGATATATGTAAGATTGATAATACAAAAATTAATAATATTCTCTATACTCGTATGAGCCTCGGTTGTCTAGTGGTTAGGTCACGCTTCGGACTTCCAGTGCAGTGGTACAGTATTGAACCTCGATAGTTACCATTGAGCATTTCTAAATTAAGTACACTTCCTGCGTGTTCTTACGGTGAAGTATCGTGAGCACTTTTTTTTCGGAGGGACCTACTACTGGTTGGCGGAGCTATTGCTCCCGCCTCAACAGTCCTTCGGACTAGCGAAGGCTTTTGTGTATTCAGGTCTAGTATCGATATATTCGACCTAGAGGTCAAGATGGCAGTCGCTCAGTGTAAAAACTGGCACCCTCGTCTACACTCCTAAATTAAGTAGCTGATCCCGATATCATCTGGCATGGAAACGGGATAAGGTTAGGCCATATTTTTCCTAATGGAGAAGAATACTTTATACTCGTAAATTATAAAAAATTTAAGTGCCTTTTTTTATTCATCAACCTATGGACCTCGCTAAGATGAGCAAGCCAAGTGCAATATTCTACTGTGAGATATATAAAGGCATCCGCATAATGAAAGGACTATTGGGTTTGTGAAATTAGGTTATGTACGGAATCTTGTTTCTTCATTAGATCTGCCCATTTTTTAACAGTGCGAGACATAAGAGCTCGTCACTGCAATATTTTACACGATAATGTTTTTTGTGGGAACATTTTACATGATACTGCAACATTTTACATGATAATGTTTTCCCTTTGACTTTTACACCCACTACTTGTTTAATACTCAAAGACTTTGTTTACCTCATATATTAATTAGCTGTGACAAACAAGTGAGATGGCCGAGACCAAAGTTAAATTCGATTTTTTTCCCATTTATTCTGATGCTATCATTGAATGGACTAGTCACTAATGTTATAAATGCCTCCTCTCGATTGCTCGTTCGCTGTTCCGCTCGATTTTACTCGTCATATTTTCTAACACCATTTTTTCTGATCAGGACCTATCCTGGGGAAGGTAAGAGAATTCCACAGCTTTATCAAATTGCTATGAGTTGCTCGTCCGACGACGTGACAAGGTTTGGGGTCGAAAAGGGGCGAAATTTAAAGATTATTATCAAGGGGAGGGAGACCGCGGGGCCCTACATTCCTCGATTCTAACGTCGAGGGCAGCTCGCGCACGGTAGCTGAAATGGCCTCGGCGCTGACGAGAATGAATCAATGCAATTGCTGAACGAATGATCATGGAGAGGATCATGAATGGGGGTTTCTTGTACCATGCGCCTTAAATCTATACATATAAAACTATTCCGTTACGGGATGAATCATTGACGTACCTACAGACAATGGACGGCCGAAACTACTGTAAACAAGCAGCTGAAATCTGGCACGTATGTTCCTTGAAAAGGGTAGAAGATTTTTGGAAATTCCATCGCTAGGGTATAGAAAGGGGTGGAAACCTTTTATATGAATGTTCTACACGAATGAAATTAATTTACTCGTGAAACCTCCGGGCGCTGCTAATAGTTTATACGGAGTGAACTCCAGAAACAATAAATTATTTATAAATAAGCTTTTATATTATTTATTTATTATAACATTAATAATATTAACAAAGATCAACTCGTGACCAGAGTGGTCACGTTTGCTCATATACATTTACTTTGCCTTTATACATATTCTGATATTGCCAAAATATTTCACTCATACCCGAAGGTCAAGTCAATTAAGACGATATTTGACCGACTAATATATTTATTGTTTACTAAGAATTAATAAGGCAAACACATGATGGTTTCGTTGTTTGTCTTAAATATTTGTGTTGATATAATTAATCTATGATCGCTGGAACTTTGAATGATTTTATTCTATTCATATACTTTACATTTGCATTGATGTAGTATAAATGTAAGAACCACGAAATAGACCCAACCAGAAGAGAACGATCATAAAGCCGTGACTTTGTCTACATATTTGTTCGTTGAATGAAACCGCAACTGTGAAATTAGACCGACGTCCAACGAGTCTTGTAATAACCGATGAAGCCGCAATGGACACCTCCTTCCGCATAGAGCAGTCATAGAAATCACCTATAGCCCGCGATATAGGTAGGTATTATTGGTATAACACCGATATTGATGACGTGCACCTACACGTCATCAATATCGGTGGTAAATGTGCGGTGCCGGTGGTCGGGCTTAGAACTTTTAGATCCACCCTCGTATATATAAGATAAAACAATGATTTTCACAAAAAACATCCGGAACGAATTTTCATGCGGCTTTCACCTTTGATTTGATCAATTCCCAAGGACTGATTTAGTGTATTTTTGGCCCCTGTTAGTGACTGAACGGACCGCTAGTAATTAAATAAAATATTATTATAAGAACATCTCTATTTCTGGTTTTGCCCGTAAAACATTATCTCCGACGCTTAATATGTCCGAATAACCATAAAGAGGTCATTGGTTTTTCGTCGTTACCACCGTAAGTAGCTGACAATGTAGGCTTGGAAATCCACTATTTTTTATTAACAACGCTAGACTACACCTACGGGTATCTTTATTTATAGACCAGGGGCAAACAAAAAGTCGGCCTTTGTACGACTAAGTGAACATCCGCACATTTACTATGCCGATATCCTACTTTCAATTCCCCCTATCATGATTTCCACCTAGAGGTTTGTGTGTGTGTGTGTGTGTGTGTGTGTGTGTGTGTGTGTGTGCGTGTGCGTGTGCGTGTGCGTGTGCGTGTGCGTGTGCGTGTGCGTGTGCGTGTGCGTGTGCGTGTGCGTGTGCGTGTGTGAAAAACTATACATACAATAAATTAATTTTCCACTTTCACTCATTTTCATACATTTTTGACCTCATTTTCCATTACGAAATAAGGAATGTTAGTAAATATACTTCATCAGCATATGCGGGCCCGCCCCGCCCTGTAGCTCTTTCATAAGCACTTGGTTTTAGTCATTACACACTGTTATAATATCGTTCGTAAAGTGACAGCTATGCGGTTTGCGCGTAGTCGATGGCCCATCGGAGTGGAGGAATATCGGAAATTATCTACGCATATATCTATATAACAAATGTGCGGCTATCTATGGGCTAAATCGGAACTCTTTGACGATTACCGATAATCTTCAAAAGGTTCCGATTTGTTTGCCCTATACTATAAAAATCTGGAATAACATGAAAGTGATTTTTAACCTTAAACAATGGATACCTTCGAATTCCATACAATGGATGTAGGGAATTAGGATAGATTTTACGCGGGCAGAACCGCATAGCACAGCTAAGTAATAATATTAAGTCGTACATGTGCACGCGTAACAGATACAAGTAATTATGCAGAGGCAGTGTTAATGTTTTTATATTTAATATTTCAATAATATCTTGCATATGTTCTCTTGAAGATAAAAAAATATTATGAGGTAGGGGGCAGTCGAGCAGGTGCCCAGTGACTCCCCACCATGGCTCAAGCCTTGTCGTGGCGGTGGGGCTTAGTAGCCTGAGGTGAACCCAGGCGAAGCCAATTGAACCGAGGGGGATCTTGCTTCTATAAGAAGCGGAGGCTAAAGATCAGGAGGAGCTCTTGGTACCCCTCTTATAGAAAGAGGGCACCAAAGAGCAATAGGAGATGGTGCTTTTGCGCACGGGGCAAGGGGCGAGGATGGGAACCTCACCCCATTGCACTGTCCCAAAGTCGGTGGGGTTGTCTTGTAGTGTGGTGCAACCCCATTTGTGGAGGTGGAGTTGGTCCCTTAGGGGGCTGACTAGCCGTCGAGGTGCCCTGAAGATTTGTTGTTCCGGGGCACCCCACCAAGGGCGGCACTGATCGCGGTGGTTGTTGTGGATATTCGGCACTATTATGTGCCGCGTGTCCCACACACCACTGGACCCCATCCAGGGTTGGTGAAGGCACGTAAATGCGTTTTCCCTGCGGCAACAAAAGAAAAAAGAAAAGGTGCTCAGTAACTACCGCCGCCCTAATTTAGCTTTCGTTTCGGGTATTCCGATGCTAATTAAGGACGATAGGTAGGTGTTTCGAAAACGAGGAGATACGACGAAGAGTGACGTTTTAGTAGACGGTAGAGCGGTAGACGCGCAAACTTGTGTCTTATGGATGTTAAATTGGACTAAATTTTCCATACCGAGTCTTTAAATAACAAATCCTCGACTTCAGAAAGACACAGGCTTGTTCCGATACTCGTTGAGGTGTTCCCGGGAAATATTGGCACGGCCAGTGTGTAAAGCATCCCCGGTGCTATCATCTGCGTAACAATGAGGGCCTCTACTTTGCAGCACGTCATTGATATGCAGAAAAAAGAGCGTCGGAGACAGAACACAGCCTTGAGGAACACCAGCGTGGACAAATGAAATGGCTGAGCATGCGCCGTCGACCACGACCTTGATCCTGAGATTTGTCTAGGAGCTAGTGATCCAATTGCACAATTACCCGGGAAGTCCGTATGAATAATGCTTTAAGAAGAACGCTTTGTGCCAAACCCGATCAAAGGCCTACCCGAAAAGTAAAAAAGTAAATTAGGGGATCACCTGCTGAACATCCGTGGTGTAAACCGTACTAGCAGTGACTAATTACTTGATGATCTTCCAAGTATCGCAAGAGCTGGCAGTTGATAATGGATTCCATAATTTTGGCAAGAGGGGCTATGGCAATAGGTCGGTATTTGGATGGGTCGGAGCGGTCACATTTTTTAGGGATGGGGTACAGGAAACCTGTCTTCCATGAGCTGGGGCCTACGCCAACAGAGTAGAAGAATCGGTAAAAGAGCGTCAATACCGGAGCCAACTCCGGAGCACACTTTCCAAGCACAATGGGAGCAATGCTATCGGGCACACTCGACTTATGAATGTCCAGGGAAAAAAATACTCTACGCACGACGCTCTACAGGACCATAACATCCGGTATCGAGTAATCACACCGCGGGATTGTGGGCAGCGGATTTCCCTGATCATCTAAGAAGAGAGCCCAGAAGTTCGGTTTTCTCTGTTGCGGCATAGGCCAGCGGTTCATCACTCAGGTGCAAAGAAGAGAGGGATGGCCTAGCAAAAATCTATAAAACAGCCTTAGCGAGGGACCACAATGCACGAGTTCCTGAAAGAAGGCGAACTAGTCCTTCGCCAATTTTGCCTACGTGCTCTGACTTTAACTAGGTAACATATTTTTTAAGGTCTTGTGGTAGAATTATACTCCTTCTTTAGTGTCCTGCTATTTTCGTCCTGTGTACTTACCACTGTGGCATACGCTGGGTACCACTCCGGTTTATGGAGAAGTGCCAACTTACAGGAGCGCCGAACCGAGGTTGTGACTTGCCGCCAATCGGTAACGCAGAGAACGGAATGAAAAGTTCCATTCAATGAATCACTGGGAGGGATTCTCAAGCTTCTACGTTGCTGGGGACCGCGTAGGGTAATCCATTTTTAAACTGCGCTGCCAAGAGATGGGGCCTACCGAAACTACTGAGAGATACTATCCCGGGCGCGTCGGATCAATTCGACCGCATACAAATTGAATACCTAAACGTCCTATTATATAGTATGTTTATTTCTCATTAATCACAATACATATATACTGTATATTTTTTCTGCACCCACAGTGCATGATATGTATATATGCATAGAACATATAAATTACATTAATTTAATTTATATTGTATTTCACAGTCACAAAATCAAATAACCGTGCCGCGTTATAAGCGTTACCGCCAGGAGAGAAACTAAAGATGGCCCTGAAAACCAGTGTCAGGCTCAGACTTATCCTGAGGTTTTCATCCTTTTGTGAAGCACACTGTTGCCAGCCTGTTATTGTCACTTTCTTACTTTTTTTATTTACCTCAGATTGTATGTGTATGTGTTTTCTTACAATTAATTATTTATTTATTTCATTTACATAGGTACTACCTAATACCTGCTGACCACGCCCAGGGACTTGAACGAAAGGCTAAGTAATTGCCAAGCTTGTTTCTTACTAGTAAATTGACTAAAAGCTCTACGAACTGAACGAAATACGTGCTGGATGTATCGTAACTCATGTCGGCAATGACGGAACCATGACTAAACGAAGGACTATGTCGAGCTCTCAAATGTCACAGAAGAAAATCGTCATCGACCTCTTTTTTTCTATGTATGTATGTGTGTGTGTGTGTGTGCATGCGTGCCTGAATTCGTGCATTCGTGCGTATGTGTGTGTGTGTGTATGTGTGTGATTTTGTGTGTGTGTGTGTGTGTGTGTGTGTGTCCTCTTTTAATATATTAATTGATATTTTTTATAATGAACTATAATATCATAATTATCATAGGATTTTTTTTATTTTTCTCTATACTAAAACTATTGTATTGCTATGCTGTCACGTTTCGTGTAGTTCGTAAGTTTAATTGGACTGTAGTCCCCGCACAGCCATCCGGACTGTTTGGTAAGTAGCCTAACAGAGCAGCGTACTTGGACAGTCTGTCGCTGTGCGGATGATTGTGGGTGTGTGGTGAACCAGTTGCAACCAATTGCCGCAAATGCTAGCATTCAAGTTATAAAATAAAATTAGTACCATAACATACAGTATTCCATACATATAATAAAACAGTAAAAAAGTATATCCTTATATTAAATAATAAAAAAGGAGAGATTTTTTTAAGAAGCCGTTAAGCGACAGCTATGCTTTCGCGTTTCGTGCGATTTATGAGAAGCCGATGGCCCATTGCAGGGGAGAACGAAAGGAGGGTAACGCACCTGTATGACGATAATAGTGCGGGTGTCCATGGGCATAGGTAGTCTCTACAAGGCTCCCAATCCTTGTGTGTCCCTACTATAAAAATGGACTATAATCGAATATTTTAAAAGAGAAATACAGCACAGTTTCAAATCCATTGTCTTTCGATTGAACCTTCAACGAAAGTAGAAATTACCTACACCACGCACGTACACACCACACTCAGTCGAATGTTCTAGATTCAATATGCTTTTTCATAATTACTTGGAACGAATTTCCCTTTCTATGTTAAACTAAATACATAATCGTGTGTAGGTTACAGATGTTATTTGTTACGAAAATATTACGGCTAAAGTAATTAGTGATAAAATACTTCATAGTTTAGTTGCAAATTCTAATCCCAGACTGTTGTAGACATAATTTAATTGATTAAGAGATGTTAAACATAATTTAAATTATATCTTAGTTTTTATTCTAACATTCAGCATAGGAAGGTATATAAATACCTATTCTATTTTCCTTAGTAATTATGATTGGACAGAGACGGAGCTTTTGGAGTGTATATGCTTATTTGTTTAATTATATATTAAATACTTTCGAATCACTGGTATTTTAATTTTTGATAATTCGATGAAAAATAAATGTGACACAATCGTGTAAGTAATATAACTACAACAACTTATTCTCTCTTCTTCTGTAGCTTCATTTGTATTGTGCGTGAATTACACACAATCTTTTAAAAAAAAACAGAATTATACTCAACAATATAGAAACGTGTTCAATCAAGTTGCTTATCAATATATTATTTGTGTTAGGAGAAACAACCCCGCAGGGATGTAGATAGCGGCCTTATTCAAACTATACCTCCATATAAAACGCCGCCAGTGCGCGCGCGCCGCAGTTTGTGCACGCAACAGAAGACGAGCGCACAGTGAGTACGGTCATCTTCTTTACTTTTGGTAACATCGAATCGTTTAGAATATAATGACACTAAGAAACATAAAAAACATATATTTTATTTATCGTTACTTCTATGTAATTAGGTTTTTTTTAAAAAAAATCCTTCAAAAAGCTTTTAACATTTATTTGGACAGAATTTTGTTTGTTTTAAGTTAAAATTACTTACATTATTTAAAATCAGACAGTTATAATTGTCAAACATCAACTTATTATAAAATAATTCTAAGTTTACGTACATTATAATGTTATACACATGCGCACGATTTCATCTGTGTGCAAGAAGATTTAGGTGATACAACAGTAAAAATCTATAAAATATCATGCAGATAGACTTTGGTGTACGTTTCAGTTTCGTAGATTTAAATCTTATTTTTTCACATACAATTCGAAATTTGTAAACAATATTTTCAATATGTATTTAAGTAAGTATGTACCTTTGTCGAGCGTTTATCGTAAGTCCCATCTACTACATAAGTTCCTATTTTATTTGATTGTTTTACAATTAACTTTTAAGATTAATTACAATTTCATTTAAGTTAAAATACTTAAATTAAGCTATTGTTTTAAGTTATTTTCACTATTTAGTGCGTAATAAAGATATGAAATATGAACCGAATAAAACCGAGTGGTACTCGTCTTCTTTTTGTACACCACAGGCATTTGATGGACCCCTATTGCATACCCTACGGCCGTGGCCCAGTCGATCTAGAAGCAAATACGACTGATTGTTTGTACCTTTACAACCAATAGTGCCTACCGTAATGATGGCGGTATAACATCAAGCTGTTAGATACTCAATTCATCGAGGAATCATAGAGCAAGCAATGATTGTAGCTAATGAAAAATAACAGTACCTACAACCTAGAGTTACAGACGCTTCCAGGGGACATATTTGCGCTTGCTCTCCACACATTTTACTATCATAGACAATACTTGTAAATAATAACATTTACATTTTAAATCGTTTGTTGCGCTGATCTGCATTGCTATGATTCTCATCTCAAATTATACACATACATTCCTACTACTAGAATAGATTTCTGTTTCTCTTCTACGTTGTTACATAACACTAAAACAATAAAGACTATTCTTATTAATAAATCACTACTAAGTCTCCAAAAAAACATGTCCGCTTAAACTTTCGCAATTCTATTCATATTATTTATTGAAATTCTTATATTATGTATATCGTTATTGTTATTTTATTGCCAATTTGTTTATTGTATCCGATTATTACAAATTCGTGTGGTATCTGTTGGTTGAACGAACTATGCCCTAGGTGGCAAGGACACTTTCGCCCTGAACCGGTATCTCCCAGTTTTCCCTTACGTAACAATTTTGAGTCGGACCGATAGAAAGTGTAAACGATAAAATATTTGAGCGTCTTTATTGTAATACAATATAATAATAATATAGTTGTGATATTCCTCCCGGTAGAGCCACAATAGCTGTGCTGCGCTTCATTAGTGTCATGCACATTCGGCTAGATATTTGCAAGAGATGTGCCGAGTAAGTTACACAATACTACCGTAAAGTGACAGCAATGCTGGCGCGTTTCGTGCGGTTTGTGAGTTTTCGCTTGCTCCCGGTTCCTACTTCCGCAGGGGGAAAGCAAACTTATTTAAATTATATAAGTACATGTGTTTAAGTATATTGACCGAACTATCTACAGCCTAGACTATGGATTGGTCTATCATAACTTTTTAATATGCGTTTGCACTGTTCAATCCGTCATATTATACACTAAAAAGAGATTTTTTTCAGCGCTGACCATGGAATGAATCAAAATGATACACAACTTGGGACAGTTGTGTATCATGTGACGATATTTATTTTAAATACTTGCATATTTTTCTACTTTGAGAATACTATATCAATATTATGAAAAAAAAATATCCTATTAAATATTTATGATTAAATTTGTTATGCACTTGGACCGATTATGGCAAAAATAAAAAAAAATGGCAACACTAGTGTATCTTAAAATCGCAAATTGTAAGCGTTGGCGCTACTTTTGTGTTATTTGTAGATAGCGTTGACAATCTGTGAACAACCAACTCCAGGTGCAAGCCCAGAGAAGGCACATGCTTTGGATTTTTTTCCGAGGGACGCACTAATTTTGGCTATGCTATTGACAGATGCATTTGACAGAACAGTAAGAACTAGTGCCATAACAAACATGCTTTGGATAATTGATGTATAAAAATGTCTAAAAAGTATCATCTAGGTGACTAGTTTCCTGTTGTTGGCAGTACGTTTACTGCGGAGAATTTCGACTACAAAAGTCAGCGTCTTCTACTTCTACCATAACTGTATCTGCAACTACCTAACAGAGACCCTGACAAGCCCGCTCTTTAGAGCCTGTTTCACAAGTTGCTCTTAAAGTGTCAGCTAACCTATAGCTACCACAACCATGTATCAGATTAATCACTTTTAAATTAGGCACAATTTAAAGTGAAGCCTTTTATTTGACAGTTAAGTTCTTAACAGGACCGAAACTTTAACGGGAACCTGTGAAGCTGATCGTTAGGCACACATTAGCACACAGACAAGTACATTAAGTTTGTTAGTAATTATAACAGAAAAAAAAACGACATTTGTAAATCCATTAAAACATTCGGTGAAATATAGCTTTTAAGGTAAAATTAATTAAAATTTAAAATGCAATTTTCATTTTTAGTCGATAATCTAGAGAAATAGCTAGGTACATAGTAATTCTACAGTGTATCTAATTGGTGTTGTGCTAGTCAATAATAGTCATCTCCTTGACATTTAGTAGAATCCTCGTAGAAATGACGGACGTGTTTTTGTATTTGTTTTGTTTTTTGTCACTTCCATTATCTATACTTCTGTTGCCTGGCTAAGTTACGCTCATACTCAATTTGTTTCCACTGTTTTAGGTAACTACGTTCAAAATAAATTATGAACCGTAGGTTAGGCTAAAGAAGTAACATAAAGTAAATTGGTAACTTAGATATTTAGGCAAATAAGGTAATAAAATAATAAGAAACTTACCTACAGACATTTTTTATCGGGTACTTACTTTGCCGATGCTTTGCCCTCCTTTCCATAAAAATGGGCTACCTACTACTCACAAACCGCACGATACGCGACACTGAAGATATCACTTTACGGTGGTATTATGTGAGCGAGAGTTACCTCCCCGGTCGTGCAGACCCAATTCCGTTGCATAGGAGGATGTAGTGTCATGCACCATGCATGGCACTACCTCCTCCTATGCAGCATGGCCCTACCTCTTCCAAAAGTTTTATTATTCAGCAAACAAAAAATAATTATTTTATAAATTATCTTTATTTACAAGTTGATGAAAAATTTATAGCAATATATAGAGTTTAACTAGTGGTGGAGTCGAACAATATATTATTGTTAATTGTAACAAACATTAAACATTAGGATTCATGACAAGTAATTCAATATTTTTACAATTTATTAAAACTTACTACCTAACCTAACATGTACCAGGTGTGTAGACCAGTCGACAATCTTCATCAACGAATATTTTTTTATTATTTACCGTTCTTTTCGTATGTGCGTGTGCATTGTTTAGAAACTTTTAATTTAAATGCAAATAAAACTAAACTTTGAGCGTAATGTTGAAATTCGATTGACGCCGTTACTTTTCACATTTTTTTTGTTTAAATACATTTTCCGCACCGATAAAATGCTAACGCATTGTTTTTGTTGTCTTTTAGAAAATATTTGTAATGATGAAACAAGTACTGCTGTTGTCGGTGTTGGCGGCGGCGCATGCGCAGTTCCAAAATGGCCGCATTCTGGAACCGCCGGTCCCTTCGCAGTGTGTCCAGAGGATCATCCACGAGCGATACGCTGATAGTGAGTATTCTTAATGACAGTTATATGTAGGTCACAAGGCCCTCTCCCACGTCCTCGCGCTGCAAGACACCTCGCAAGAACTAAAAGAAGGGTGCTTCAACACATACAATGGGCATAAAAAATCAATATTTTTTTTATTGTTCTTTTTTTATCAATCTGCAGAGTATATAGTAGGTAGGTAGGGACTTTCATAGCTCAGTGAATGAAGGAGATAATAGTGTGAGCAGGAACTTGAGAATTCTCTTCGAACATTGTTCAAGCTGATTAGTTATTGAATATACTATCCTGTCTGTGTCCTAACATCTAGGAGGTGATTGTGAGTAAGGGAGTCTTGGTCCCCCGACCGCCCTCCCTCCCCTTATACCTAGATCACCGCGCCCCGTACTATAGACATATATAGTAGTTGTTCCTTTTTCGTAACTCAAATTATTGTCCGTGATCCACAGATGTACCCAGGATGTTAGAAATGAAAAAATGTATTGCCAACAATCTCTTTCCTAGAATCATACAGTACAAATTAAAACTTGAAAATCTTTTTTCGTGTCCTCATCATCAAGTCCAATATACTTCTAGACTTGACCACGAATATGTCATAATATTCGTGGTCAAGTCTAGAATATAAGTCAATAACTTCGGAGCTTCAAGACTACAATGTCACCGGTCTATGACCTGAGTACAAGGTCATGAAGACATGTATAATGTATGCCAGAGCAAGGTCGATTTTATTTGATTTAGGTAATGTAACATTGTGAAAACATAATATTAACGAAACGGAACGACCTAATTAGATACAATATATTTAGAAGTTAACTTAAAGTAAGCCATTATAAAGTGGAGGGAGCTTATGTATGCAATAATATGTAAATCCGCCTCAGAATCAGTCCAATCATTAACATATGAGCTTTAATTATAATTATGTAAAAATGTGAAGGCATTATGGTATATATATCTGCTGCATCGATCTCAGAGGGTAAGGATCGATTTAGACAGACTGCTCAAATTAAAGTGAATATTTTCCATACGATACAAGTACATAAATACTAAATAACAACGGCAAGGACAGTTCCATAATGAGTATAATGTTTTTTATATACTTTTTTCATTATTATCTTTGGCTTTAAAATTCATTCAAAATATCTTTGTTGTCCCTCAGAGTAGGTAGGCTTATTCTTTTTTTTTTATTACTATTTTTTTATAATAAAATATATTACCTAAAACTCTTTATGGATATTTTTAAATTCAATTAAAGCAGTGTCATCGTAACATACAGAACATACAAGACAGTAATCTATTTCAGGTTAAGACAAAGAGATAAAATATGATAGAAATTCAATGGAGTAGGTACTTACGTACCTTTACATGTAGGTACATTATGTGATTCCAGTTCATCAGTGTCGGATGAACTTTATGGGTTGTATTCCATTTAATGTTACAGCCAACAATATGTTACTTCTAATATGTTATTCAAAAGTCGTTTAGGTTATAAAATTCCATTCGCGAAAATTATTCATACGTCAACAATGACTATGAGTTCGTAGCGGCCGCGGTGGTTTCACATAAGTACCTACCTATATTCACATAAGTACCTACCTATATTCACATAAGTACCTACCTATATTCACATAAGTACCTACCTATATTCTAGGGCGCTGCATTTTTGTGGTGATCACGAGCATGATTAAAAATAAACTCATAACTAAAAGGTCTGATAGATTTTTTACTGAATATGCCCATAGACATCGTCATGCAGATGCGTTGCCCTCCCTTCCTCCTCCCCTCAAATGGGCCACCGGCTACACTCAGACTGCACGAAACGCGACAGCATAACTGTTACTTTACAGCGGTGTCGTGTGAGCGAGATGTGAATCCCCGGTCGTGCCTGCCCAATCTGGTTGCAATGCAGCATGATACTGCATCTTACTATGGATAGATAAGAAACCGATGTCCGATGTAAATCTAAACTGTACTATAATGTAAGTAGGTACCCAATTACAATTAAGTAGGTCTGTAAAGAATACTAGAGAAATATAAACGGGGAAAATGTGCTTAAAATGGACTTTACTCCAGAAGAACGAACTTGATTATAAAGCGAAAGGTGCGCAAGAGACATAAGCGATGCAAGCGCGGTAAAGGGCTACGCTCGTTAACGAAATAAGTAAGTATAAATATATAACAAATAAGAGTAAAGGAAAATGACCGTAACGCTCACGTCACGCATTGACTAACCAACTCCCGGAGTCAAGCGTGCATGAAGATTTTCTTCCAAATGTCTAAATGTAACTTGTTCGTGGACAGACTATCTACGATCTGTATGTTGCTATCAAACAACACTCCCGGATGTGTGAGATAACTCAAGAATTCAACCTGTTTTGGAACTGGAATTTTATTATAGGGACCACCTATCTACATACCTTGAGGCTAGTAGGTGAAAACATAAAACTTATAAACATTTATAAATAGCTAGTTCACTAGCTGACACGTGATTAACATTCTGAATATTTTTTAGTATTTACGAATACGCCACGGGCAAATTGGAAAGAGTAACTGGTTAAGTAGGTACAATATGAGATGATACAACAGTAAAACGTACCTAAATACATAAGTAGGTACGGTAGGTACATAAATCTTCATCCAGGAGTGTACCAGCTTCTGTTTCAAACCCTACCTAAGCGCAGTGTCGGATTCAGCTAGCACATAACCTGTAGTTATTTCTATTAAGTGCCCCCGAGTCGCTATCATTTTGTACATTACAGGTAGGTTACGACATAATGTCTTATGCCACTTAGGTTTTTATAGGTTATTTAGGCTGTTGATATGTCATGTAGACTTTGCTTTACAGCAAATATAAAAATAAAATGGCAAATGCTATTCCTACATGGTTAATTGTCTAGGTTTCTAAAAAAGTGGAAGGCTGGCCCGACGCACGTTATGCCTTTTAAACCTTCCAATGTTTCAAGACGCCTTCTCGAATAATCTAACAGCCTCTACTCACTCCTGTTGGCTATGGCTATGCCGAAAGCAATTATATCTCTGTGTTAAACATTAAAGTAGATAAATTAAGCCAAAAATGATATTATTATTCAGAAATGTGATAAAGTCACGCAGTAATGATATATTTTTATTTATATTCTTTATTTCTTAAATTAAAAAAAAAGTAATATAATTAATTTAGTGCATGTTAAAGAGAGACAACATAAAGTTGCCTCTCTTTAACGTGCACTTACTTTAAAAATAATATTTTCCATTCGAATGTGTAAATAAATATTATTGATTCATTT
>JAFELO010000137.1:71663-109262 GCA_017140195.1 Eumaeus atala
GAGCATTGGACTTTTAATCCAAGGGTCCAGGGTTCAAGTCCCTGTTCGGGCGATTTTTTTTTTAGTTTCATTAAGAATTTTGTTTACATACATAATTTTATTTTCTCTGTTCCAGTCAATTTCAATTCATACTTACTTTTTATTGTCTTTTACACATGACCCCAACGTAACATTGTTTTTATTAATCAGACAAGGGCTACTTCTTCTCGTGGCGAGACCCGTCTCTCCGTAATGTGGAATACGATTGGCTGACCGCAAGAAATTACTGCCGGCAACGGTGCATGGACCTCGTCTCACTGGAGACCAGCGACGAAAACGAATGGGTGAAAGCAAGAATTACTCAAGATAAGGTATACGTATTTCTCATTTTCTTGTTGAGTATTTTCTTTAAATGTCTATTTGTCCTGTTTTATATATTTGTTCCTGTTGGAATTCATAGATTGGGCATATTTATTTTCTCACACAATATAATAAAGAATCCCCAATGATACGATAACTTAACTGTTGCCAATAGCAAGGCAATTTGAAATACTGGCTATCGGGCATTTGCCATTAGGTCCCTCAACAGCGAAGTGAAGTACGTAGGGACTTAAGAATTCCACTAAATCTACTTACGTTTGTTACGTACTCGTTGTTAGGATGAAGTCCACATTAGATTAAAATGTACTAGTAAATAACTAGTCGAATTTCGAGATGTTTACTAATAGTTTCGTAATAAATCCCTGTTTACTGAACCCTATCCATTAGACTTATCAAACACAGCGTCTAAGAAGTTCCATCGTCCTTCGGATCTCTATTGTACTTAAATGGCACGAGTGCACGACCCATTATTCCACATAAAAGCATCTTCTCATTACGTTAATGACCAAGTAATTTAGGCATATTTGTATAAACATACTACATGAGGCATCTATTGTATTTTAACAATTCTCAACCTTCCTAAAAGGATGTAAGTAAATTACATAAAAGTGACAAATCACAAAAGTGTACCCTTGACACGCATCCGTTCCTCAGCGGTCTAACAAGCAGAAAATCGCACGCAACGCATATCACGCATAATGACAAAGAATTGATTGTTTCAACTGGTTGCAAAAAGAAAGTGAACACTTTCAATTACACTGTCTAAACGTGCCCGTTTTAGTAATCACTAATCGAAAAGCTTTTGATGGAATTCGTGCTGTGTAGAATTTAGAATATATCGAAGCTGGCTTATGTGTTGTTGTTGTATGTTACATTCCAAACAATGAGCGATAATTTTCCTTTCCACAAGTTTCATTTCTCATATTGATTATATGAGAAACATATCAATTTCTTGTTGGAGGAGTCATTCTGTTACTTTCTTACACTTTCTCTCCTATAGCTGCGTATAGACCTGTAGACTGTGTTTGTAGACTTTACAATTTCTAATGACAGTCCGAAGTCGCGAAGTTACACCCCCGCACCTTGAAGAACACGTAGACCAGTCAGTCGTAAATTCAGCTAGAACGTAGTAACTAAACATAAACGGCCTACCAAAGAAATGGCTGAAATTATAGGCCTGTCAAAGAAATTTAGTTTTGTCACATAAGGCATTAAGTAAGTCCATGCGTTGCTGTAGTTCTTTAGTCAATTTCCTGTTCGATATCAGATATACTTCATAACAACTTAGCTTGCCAATATTTGCACTATAATGTAGAAATATATCCATGGCACAAATGTTAAGATCTTAATGTGCGTATATAATTGTCTACTAGACAATCTTAAGCATTGTTGATTAGGTAGGCATACTCATTTAGTTTTGTTTTCTTGTCGTCATTTTCTATGTAGGCTTGAATAGGGATCTACATTTTGAACTTTGAAAATGAAAATGAAAATTTGAAAGCAGAGAAGACTTTGTTGTCTTCTAGTAACATAACAATTGGTTATCCTTCTTTATATTGGAAATCTGATCACAAAAAAATCCGTTCAATGTCCTTGTCACAAGCACCGAGCGATATAGTTAGGTCAGTGCTTCTAGTTGAAATATTAGAATTACCGAATAGATATGCTAATGACGTAATATATATCTATTTTAGGTCAAATACATATGGACATCGGGACGTCTCTGCGACTTCAAGGGCTGCAACCGTCCCGATTTGCTACCTAATGAAATCAACGGGTGGTTCTGGACGGCCGAGCTGCAGAAGTTGGCGCCCACCACTAACCGCCAGCAGAACGACTGGTCTGAAGGCGGTGGCATTGGAAAACCTCAACCTGATAACCGAGTATGTGTACCTTTTGCGTTAAAACAACACATATTTTACCTTACCTCTTAACTATTGGCGATACAGACACTAGTTCAGTCTAAGTTCAATTTATGCCTACAAATTGTCGATTCGTATCTCGTGAAAGATCAGACTTAGATACCTACATAATCTCTATTTAATATTTATATGTCTACACCAAAAAAGGCCAATCTTTCTCTTCAGGCTAGGGCTAAATTTAGGCTAGTTGTATGTTTCGTGTAAGCTCTTATAAATTTAGCATGTAATTAATTTACAACAGATTATACTATTTTACTTACGAGTAAAAGATTCAAATAGGATTTAATCAAAGCATTGCTTGCGAATAATAGAACATTGATTGAAAAACGCCCAGCCGTAGACCGGTAGAGGTTTGATGATGACGATAATAAAGGCTCCAAAATTGCTATGCACGCAACAATCCATATCCATGTAAGGAAGTAAATACCATATTAATATTTTTATCACATGTCCGCGATGTAATCCTCGTTAACAACATCGGTTATGAAATTCGTCGGCCCATGTAAAGGAACTGCGACGCAAAACGCGTAATGTTTGCCGACACAACACCATGCCGCGCGGATATCACGCAATGAAAACGAAAGCGACAATATTTATGGCCTGACAATATATTCACCGAAGGGCGTACCCGCGTCCCGCATGCTCCGTCGCTTTCTACAAACGCAACAAAAGCACATCGATATTCGGCGTACGTCGCCATTGTTTGGCAATACTTTCGCGAGCCGCGAGAAATGCTTAGGCGCATAACGCAATCTTGCGGTCCTTCTCCTCCGCTATTTGTTACGTCTTTTCAAGGCCTACCAATGTGTTTTCATAACAAACGAGCTCGACGGTTGTAGATTAGTGGTTGTTTCTTGTTATAATTAAAAAAAAAACCCTTCAACATAAACTATTTCATTCACAATACGAATCAATGAGCAATGACCAAGATAACGCTTATCAGCTTAACGATGTTTATTCAAGTATTGTTTAGTTTGGGTATTCATCATATTCCCTTATCCGCTCCTTGCCCTCACGTAGATACCTACTTGAATACCAATTTAATAACAATAGGTGTGTATATTCATTAGACACCTACACAGGTGCTTAGTTAAATATCTAAAATTCTAACCGTTCTACACTATAACTGCAAAGGAACACTTTGTTGGGATCTTGCAAAAAACTCGGATCTACTACCAAAATGTTAAAATTTTAAACACATACCTACATAAACGAACAGACTTTTTACGCGCTTGACTACCACACGTTGCCACCGGTGGTACTCCTAGACGTATAGATAGGTACGTAGTTATTGCGGTACAAAAAATTGTAGTGACCTTTTTTTTTTCTGAGCTTGCCTGGCACATAGCATGCTCTCAGCGCAATGCCGATAGTATTCTGAGCAGTATATAGATATCCGAGGAGGTTTACGTACTTCCTATATGTAATTGTAGTCTTTACTCTCGTATTATATTCTATCCATGTCAGCATGTAAGATTAATTATAATTACATTTGACATTTAATTGACGTGTTAAGGCCGTCGAAGTGCTAACAAATTGTTACCTACTTAACTACCATAAATTAATGCGCGCCATAAATTTCAAGGCTTCTTCAAGTTTTTTTCAAGATTCAACCCCTGGCTTTCAAGTCTACGTACTATGGGCATCTGCTCATGTAGTCTTTTTGTTTCGGTGGGTCTTACTACGGTTGGCAATAATATTGCATTGGCTTAACAGTTCATTTAACTGGCGAACACTTGACGCTTCTGATTAAGGGAGACGAAACGGGGTCAGACCCAACTCTTTTCCCGTAGATGGGAAGAGACCGGTGTATCACTCTACATCCTATAGGAATTTTTTGGGCCCAAAAGCATCCGACGTGCGCACGGTGCTTTCAGTGTTACGGAAACAAGGATAAGCATAAATGAGGTCGTGTATTTTTTGGCTTGTCTCTCATTGCAAACAGGGAAAACATGGCGAAGTCTTTCTCTCTAGTGGTCCTGGATAGGCATTATTACTCTGTCGAATAGCGCTGTTAATATTGGTATCTATGGACGACGGTTTGTCATCAGGTGAACCTAACAGTACCTACCTCCTTCCTGCCAGTAAAAAAAACTATGGAAAGCAAAATTCAAATCTAAACTTTTTTTGGCAGGAACTCATTCAAGGCGGCGCAGCTGAACATTGCGTGGCTATTTTGAACAACTTCTACAACGACGGTGTCCACTGGCACGACGTAGCCTGCCACCACGTCAAGCCCTTCGTTTGCGAGGAAAACGACGCACTCTTGAAATACGTCCGCTACACCAACCCTAACTTAAGAGTTTAAGATTTTACGCATAATGAATAGACATTAGACCTTTTCGAATGATACAGTGACATGATAACAACAGACGACAAATGATCGCCCCACTCGGGGTGAGCTCACCTCACGTTAAGAAAACATATAAAACTACAATGCAAATATTTTTTCCATCTTAAGGACCTTCACGCTTCGCATTCGTCGAACACAACATACCAAATTCAATTTTAATACATCACGATAGTTTTGAGGACATCGTTCAGACAAATACACCTCTTAGAGATAAGTTTTACCTCATTTGTATTTATTTATAAAAAAATAGCAGGCACTACCAAATTTTGTAACTTAAGATATTTAAAAAATTATAATAAATGACTGCTTGAAATACTTCTTTATTATTTACTTTCCTAAGATATTTTTATAAGCCATCAGCACGGCATGTTCACCATGTGCTGATGGAAGCTTTATATAATGTCCCATGGATGGCAATACCAAATGTTAAGGCATGGCATACGCCGTTTGGATATTTTAATAAACATTGGGATATTTTAATAAGGACACAAACAAGCAGTCTGAACGTTTTGATGACTACCAAGTCACATAGACATCCACAACAAAGACATAATTTTTATGCTGATGTTCTGCCCACCTCTTCTCGCCTCCAATGAATCGAAAACCACTCGAAACGCGATAGTGTAGCTATTACTTTGAGGAGGTATTGTGTGAGCGAAGTGTTCCTTCTCAGTCGCGACTTCCAATTCAACTGCAATTCAGCATGGCGCACCTATATATTCTTACTATAATGAGAAGTAATATTCATGTAGATTGTGAGGATTTTTCTCATGTGTTAGTAAACATAGTCTATTTACCGATAACCGCCGGCATCGCCTTCCTATAAGTCATCCAATGCCAAAATCTTATAAAATGCCAGAGGGGTACTGCGTAACCATCACTTCAAGACTAAATGACATACAACATATTTTACAAGAGATTTCCCATATTACGAGCAACTAGTACTGTAATGGTTAATCAATCAACCGTTGATTTAATGGTGATTTAGGTACACTTGACCAGCACATATATTATACAGCATAAATGCAATTATCTCTACAAGACCACCAGCAAGTAAGTATAGTGGCTTCAAATGACCCATTGCGGAGGGGAGGTGGAAAGGAGGTCAATGCATCCGGCGTCGGTAGTTGTTGAAAGGCGGCGATTGCTCGTTTATCCCCCTATATTATAAAAAACCATTCTGGGTATGTCTAAAAGTTATAGTCACCACTCACCAGCCAGTGGGATGATGATCTGTCATCACAAAAATTTGTCAGTTTTTTTTTATATATGTTATAAATCGGAGCCCTTCTACGACTACCGACGCTAATGAACATCTGCATAATTACTATGTAGATGCATTGCCCACCTTTTCACCTCCTCCGTAATGGGCCAATGGCTACTCACAAACCGCACGAAATGTGACACGGTAGATATCACTTTATGACGGTATCAAGTGTGCGAGAGGTACCTCCCGGTCGTGCTGGCACAATTCCGCCGCAAAGCAGCTTGGCACTACGTCCTACTAGGTGAAAAATTTCTCATTTCCAACAATTTAGAAATTACACTACTACTAGATTGAATATGCTTCTTATGCAATTGCTAGATAAATAACTTATTGACAAGAGACATTTCGATAAAAAAATACCATATACTGTAAATTCGCTTTTTTTTTTGTAGCAAGTAAAGTCCGAAACCAAACAACTTCAGTGCACTTCAAAGTTCAAGATCTTGGAATGGAAACAATAACATTAAAGTATATCTTTGAAATTCCCTTGATGCTCGCTTGCTCATTAGAAACCACAAACAGACATTGCAGGAATACACCACTGCCAGCAGCATTGTTACATTCATTAAACAGTAAAGACGATAGAAAGATTTTTTCAGATTACCGCTGTAAGAAAATGAACATGTTGATAAAAACATTAATCCTCAAATAACAACAGAAGTGTCCATGTAAAACTTCATCAGTACAGTCGGTTTGAGTTGATCTGTACTTTTGTCAACTGCTGTACTGGTGCCCAGACACAATGCACAGACCTACCAAGGGCAGTGATCATCAGATTATAAAATTAAGAAGCCAGCACTGGTTAAATTCCTATTTATGGCACTGAGCTGCTCACAGACTTCCCTAATTATTAATATTAATCTATTTATCATACAATAATTCCTATAAGAATTTTAAGTGTCTCAAGTATCTTTTTTTATTATTTAAATATAAATAGAAGAATATTATAAGATTGTCTGGCCATCTTGTTTAACCACTCAACTGTTTCGTGATATATATAATATATAGAATGGTTAATGATCAGATAATAGATGGGTGAATCAATATGACAAATTATATTTAAATTATGATCATTAATTATATTTTTTTACATCAATTAATTATTTACAAAATAAAAACTATACATATTATATATAGTCAAATATGACTATAAATTATTTGGCAGTATATTTGTTTATTTATTTTTCTTTTAATATTTCCAGTTATTTTACATAACAAACAAAATAATGAAGTATGAATTAAATCTACTTACTCCCTGTAATTATTATCCATATACGAAATTAAAGAGTCTGTAGAGGATTGAGTATCGGGTAAAGTGGTTAATTCATTATCAAACTGTTCAAGTAAACAACATATCCTCTCCATTATAAAGATTAATATTATAGCCCAAAAATATTCAAATTCAGATACCATTGCAATCATTTTTTACCCTCCACCATGATAATATGATACCCAAATTTTGTCTTTATTGGAGGGTTAGTATAAACAGGACTGGTCACTGAAGATATGGGCAAAGCAAATGCTGCATCTTGGAAAGGACCCACCATTGAGCCACGCGTCATCCAACCTAGGTCCCCGCCTTGACGAGCTTTGTCTTCACTGTAAGCAGCTGCTACATCAGGAAATTTTTGGCCCGCTTTTATCTTTTCCAAAGCTTCTAAGCATTTAGATTGTTTTTCACACAATATATGTCTAACTTTGACAGCAGTTCCGCCTTTTTTTTCTTTGCCAGCAGATTCTAAATTTGAAAATATAATTGAGATAAAATCACAGAAAATATATCAAACCACTCAAGTTCAAGTTCAGTTAATAACACAAACCTTTTGTATCGCCTGATTTAGAGCCGGTATTTGTTTTACCACCACTTGCTTTACTTCCCTTTTCTGGTTGTTTTTTGGGTGGCATAGCAAATAGCTTTTTATCAACTGAAAAGTGTTCAAAACAATAAAATATCAATATCTACTTGCGGTTATTGCTTTAGAATGCTGAAGTTGACTTTTGATATTTGTCATTCAGTTTTGACATCATAAAGAATGTCATTTGCCACCTATGGTTAGATATATACATAATAAAGATAGCGAAGAGGTGCCAGTGGCAGTTATTGATGGTGACTGGTGAATATGGAAGGAAGATATGAAAGGATTACTATCTTTGTCTATCTAATCTCGCATGGGCCTTACTCAGAGAGAAATTAATGAAAAAGAAAGAGCGTACCACACTTGGACGGCCGCGTTTATGGCTAGATTCCCTTCTCTACTTATATTATCTCTATAATAATACCAGAGACTTCCCACAATTTAACGAATGTAATATTTTTTATCAATTTCATGGGAAATAATATGCGCAAAATTAAAATTTTAAAGATGTACAATACAAACTGACACTTTAAAACACAAAATGGCACATTCGTCATTGGAGGGGACGAAGAAAGGAGGGCATCGCCAACAAGTGAATAATATGGAGCATGTCTGTAGTTGTCAAAAGTCGTCAAAAATAGTATAAAAAGAGTCGTCCGATTGTTCATTTTCTTACCTTTGCTTACCATATTTTAGAAAACAATACAGTATCGACATCGATAAAGTGGGGCTATTTGTAAAAAAAAAATTCGCTGGATTTTTGTGAAATTTCAGGTTAATCATCTCTAGGTTAATACTTTGATCTTCATGGGCTTACTTGCTTTGCAACTAAGTTTTTCATAAAAGTAACATCTTTAAATAACCTATAAGATAGGATGCTTATAGAGATAATAGACAGAGAAGGGAAGCCAGTCTAAAACGTAACCATGTAACCTGAAAAAACAGCAAATGTGGTTCAATCTCTGTCTCTCATTTTTCGTTAACTTCTTACAGTACAATGCGTAGGCGAGATTAAATAAACTAAGATAGTAACATATTCCTGTCTTCCTGCGAAAATGGGGTGCATTTCTAGTACATTATAAAAACTAAGTCCCCAAAACTGCCTGTCTGTATGTAATCTTTTTTTTTTTTCAAAATTGACTGAACGGATTTTCATGTGGCTTTCTCCTGTGAATAGAGTGATTCTCAAAGAAGGTAATGTTCAAATTGTTATAAATATAGGGTAAGAATCCGGCGAATGCTATTCATGTTTAAAGCAAGGGCTGATCGCTAGTAATTTAGTAACCTATTAATTAAAACGAATCAAAAACAAATCAACAGTGCGTTTCTACGTGTGAGCTTGGTTGAATGTTTTATAACACTAAATTTGTAGTTATTTCTTTATAAACATAAGCGCTCAGAAAAAAAGCAGAATCTATGAATAAAGCTGTTTTTTGGAGAAATTTCTGCATAGAAAGAAAGAAGATTTTTCGATGTAAGTAAGATAAAAAAAAAATCTTTTAGACTTTTCTATTTGAAACAAAAGGAGGGTGTGTTGTTTTTAGTCTATTTTTTAGTTAGCCAAGTTCACGTCATCAAGCAAAATTTTGCCGTCTTCCGGCTACACATAGGGTTCCGTCGGCGATTGCCTTGGACGGATCAGTGCATCTGTCCATGTATCCATCCATCCAGCCATCCCTCCGTGTTCTATACTATATACCATAGAGATAATATCTATGCTGTACACACCAGAAATAATTTCATAGTCTATATATTAGACAGTAGCAAAAATGTTTTGGTTTTGACGTTTACAGAAACTATGGATTTCGAGTGAAAAGTAAATAAATATACATAACAAATATCATAAATAATTCTTAGGAATGGTGATAAAAGGAACTTATTCAATGTCATAATCTAGTTTATCTAGTCTTGTTATAGAACGCAGTATATTTTCTGTGTTTCTGGCATGTAAAAGTAATAATTTATTTGCATACATCGACTCGTCACAATGGGGATCATGTATGAGAAACGACCTCTAAAGCGGCCCCGCTTAGGTCCACCCGACGTTTATCCTCAAGAACCACGACAAAAGGAGGATGAACTTACATCTGCAAACGTTAAGCATGGATTTACAACCTCTCCACAATCGACAGATGAATTTGGCACAGCCAGAAATTGCAATTATTCAGCAAACAAAGTAAGTAAACCACAATTCATTTGTTCGTCTTAAATTCTGTTTAATGATTAAACTTATCATCGTATTTATAGATTGGACAATTCTTTTCGGGAATACTGTCAAAGAAAGAAGAACTAAACACATTACCAGACTGTGGTAGGAAAAAGCAACAAGTTAATCCAAAAGATAATTTCTGGCCTGCAACAGCACGTACAAAGCCTCAAATTGAAGCATGGTTTAAGGACCTAGCTGGTTAGTATGTTGACTCATGAACTGCAATAGGAAAAACTTTAACTTTAAAAATAAATATTTTTGATGGAATATACTGTCACTTTTTATTGCCATATATTATTCATAAAATGTAAACGTGTTCCTATTTAAAATCAACCTTTTTTTATTTTCATGTAATTTTATAAATAAAATGGTTACAATAGTATAAGAATCATGCTTCTTTTATTGTTTATCGCATTTTTGAATAGCAATCTCAACTTGCTTCATCCATGAATTACAGGGACTGTTCCTCAAGAGTTTCTATCCATTGGTGAAAATAGCATGGAAATGCTTTCATTACATTCTGAGAATCAATGACATACACACAGACAGATTTTGGCTCTTTGTTAAAACAAAGAGCTGGTTTTAGCCTAAAGGTTATGAAAGATAAAAACCATTTTCCATAAGATTTGCTCCCATATTACCAGATATTTGTCGATATTTTAATACCTACTTTGAATTTAATTTTTTTAAGAAATATAACATACATTCTGCAGTTAGCAAAAATCTTGGTATAGTAATACACCATGGTCATGGGCTGACTATGTTAATACAAGTAATAATATCTTAAACATAAATATATATTTCAGGAAATAAACCTCTAGCACAGTTAGCAAAAAAGGCTCCAAATTTTAACAAGAAAGAGGAAATATTTATAACATTGACTGAATACCAAGTGACAATGCCGAGGGCTGCATGGTTCATCAAACTTAGCTCAGCATATACTGTTGCTGTGTCTGAGGCTAAAATAAAGAAAAGACAGCTTCCTGATCCTACTACAGGTACAAAATATTTAAATACTTCAGATTTTTCAATAATATAACTTGTACATGTACTTTAAGAAGAGATTGCATGGCTGTATTGTAGCTGTTTGTCAAACGAGAAAAAAAGATGTGGAAACATCAGCAAAATTTTTAGGAAGATTATGAAGAGGTAGTACCATGCATCCTATGCAATGGAATTGTGCCGTCCAGGAAGGTACCTCTCAATCACATAATACAGCTGTACAATCTTCACTGTCGTGTTTCTTGCGGTTTGTGAGTAGCTGGTGGCCCATTGGGGAGGGAGAAGGAGGGCAACGCATCGGCATAGTCATTATGTAGATGTTCATGGGCAAAACCAATCTTTTTTTATAATAAAAGTGGCAAATGAGAAATGAGACCCTTTTTAAGATTACTAATGCCCATGAACATCAAAATAATTGCTATACCAATGCATTGCTTTCCTTTTCTTCTCCTCCCCGATGAGCCACCGGCAACTCACAAACCCACGTAACATGCTATTATGTTGCTATCTCTTCTATGTGGCTTGTCACTTGTGAGAGACCATGTGACCCATATGAGGGAAAGGTGTAGGAGCCTGCCATTAAAGAAACTACACAGTACACACATAAATTATTGATTTTACAGATCATTAAAAAGAAAGAAATCTATTTGAGCACAAAAAACAAAGACATACAGTTTTATTTCATCACTAGATATTTTGTTTTGTTTGTAGAATGGACAAGTACCCTCATTAAGTTCTTAAAGGATCAAATTCCTAAGCTCGCTGAATATTATCAGAGCACTGTACCCGGGAGCTTATCTGATAAAACACCACCATCTCAGTCAGGTAAGTGAATCTATACATATAACAAAGTTGAAGAGGGTTGAAAGACTGTACATAGAAGGTATACAAAAAAGGGAGGCTGGGCATGCTTTGAGAGTACATAGCACATGTTATAAACTTTTTAGAATTTTTATGTATTTGTCTGTTTGAACAAATTTTGCTGCAAACTTTAACAATGACAAAATCACCAGCATTGGCTGTAAAAATGTTAACACATAGTATTTAATACATCAATTTTAAGATAACATTCATTAAAGAAACTAATATCACCCCTGCATAAACTTCTATTATTCAGTGTAAGGTCCACATACAATATTGAATGTAACACTGATGCGGTTATTTAATGTATTGTATTATTTATGTACATATATTTGACTTATGGCTGGCTCAGTTAGTTACTCTGTATGTATGTATGATGTATTCGATGTATTTCTATAATAAGAATCTTAAATTTATAAAATCTTAAAGTTATTTAGTACGTGTAACACAATTACTTGTCGTACTTAGTACAGGACTAGGATACCATGGTGTGATAAGTCCACAGATGTTATCATGTAAAACCCCTTGAATGTAATGTATTCAAGAATCATAACTATGCATCTATGCGTTTCATAGTATGTAGATCATCAATTATTAAGGGATCTGCTAAATTTTGCATGATATCACTTTATTCCTCTTTAATCGCTTATTTGGTCCTTGAGTTGAATTAAGCACTCATCACTTACTTTGATACTTTTATCTTAGGTCAAGGTACCCCAAATCATAATGTCTCAAACA
The DNA here is from genome assembly GCA_017140195.1 of Eumaeus atala. Taxonomy (NCBI): domain Eukaryota; kingdom Metazoa; phylum Arthropoda; class Insecta; order Lepidoptera; family Lycaenidae; genus Eumaeus; species Eumaeus atala. The sequence continues at coordinate 84,232 of JAFELO010000137.1, forward strand.
ATTCTCAAGGAGGCTCAACACCTAATAGCAGTAATCCCAATTCTATGCATTCTCCAGGAAACACCAGTGGTAAGTTCCATTTCCATTAATATTGTTTAGCTTGATATACCTTTCTACCAATATACAAACATAAAAATATTAAGTTAATACTTGTATGCTCGATAAACTTGAAACAACTAATTCTGCTCAAATTTCTAGGATGGTTTGTATTTATTTTCTATTATCATGTTCTGCTTAGAATTTATTATATACTCACAAAGAGTTTATTTAAAGTTGCAAAAGCTAAAAAAAATGTTTTTACTAATAAAGGATGATTAAATTTCAAGGGCCGATGTTGATTTTGAATAAAACACAAACTATTAAGAAAATTATTGTAATTTTATTTTATTATGATATATTGGTATTACTCAATTATGTATGGAACAAAATATAGAATATATAAATATACGGCCAAATGGGAGCTGCGACCACGGCGGCACACCTCCATCCGATGGTCCAAATTTTCGATGACCCTGAGGTATAATGGGTGTTCTATGCCGTTAATGTGCCGAATTATCTCATCCTTTAGCTCTTGAATTGTTGCTGGCTTATCGACGTACACCTTTTCTTTGAAATGACCGCAAAGAAAAAAGTCCAACGTTGTCAAATCACATGATCTTGGCGGCCAATTGACATCGCCATTACGTGAGATAACACGGCCATTGAATTTGTTGCGCAAGAGAACCACTGTTTCGTTAGCTGTGTGGCAAGTGGCACCGGTCCTTCTGAAACCACGCATAGTCCACATCCATACCTTCCAATTCAGGCCATAAAAAGTTCGTTATCATCTCACGATAGCGAACATCATTCACAGTAACTGCCTGACCGGCCTCATTTTGGAAAAAGTACGGCCCGATGATGCCGCCAACCCATAAGCCGCACCAAACAGTCACTCTTTGTGGGGTGCATTGGTTTTTCGACAATCACTCTTGGATTCTCATTCGCCCAAATGCGGCAATTCTGTTTATTGACGAATCCACTGAGGTGAAAATGTGCCTCATCACTGAAGATGTTTTTCTTCGAAAATTGATCATCCTCTGTTGCCACTTCTTGCCACTGTTCTGCCCATTCACGACGTTTGGAATGGTCAAGAGGCTTTAGTTCTTGAGCCAACTGCACCTTGTAAGCGTGTAAATGTAAGACTTTATGCATAATGTTCATCAACGACGAGCGTGAGAGGTGCAATTGTTGGGCACGACGACGAGTTGAGGTGGACGGCTCTTCAGCCACACTCGCGAACAGCAGCAATATATTCTGCAGTACGAGCTGTACGAGCATGCACTGGTGCTCTCACATCTTCTATAGACCCGGTTTGCTTGAATTTTTTCACGATTGTTGCGATTGTACGCACATTTGGACGATCAAATTGACCAAAAAAATCACGAAGTGCACGATATGCACTTTGATTTGAACGCCCATTTTCATAATAAGTCTGGATAACTTTAACACGTTGTTGGATTGTGTATTTCTCCATGGTTCAAATTGAGTAAGTCAGTAGATCTGTATGCGAGACGTTTATGAAGCTTGTTTTCTAGAAGAGTAAACTACGTGTCAGCACTGACACGTGACCGGATTATCCTTGAGAAGTACTACTGTGATAAGAAAATATAAGATATACAAGAGGTGTTGCAATGTAGAACATTTTTTATTTGTACTGGCAAGACCGGTACCTCACACTCGCACTACAACATAAAATGAGTAGCCAGTGGCCCATTGGAGGGGCGTAGGAAAGGAGGGCAACGCATCGTCATGGCAACAATACGTGGATGTATAAGGGCATTGGCAGTTGTCAAAATGCTCTGATTTGTCGTTCACCATTGTACCATAAAAATATGTCTCAGTGGTACTGTATGATGTGATAATATTATAACCATGTGGTTATAATATTGTTTGTTACGGAATATACTACAATTATTTGTTATTGTGTTTTAGGTTTGGGTTCCTCAACCCCCAATTTAAGTGAGAGTACAGATTGGAGGCAAGCCTTGAGGCAGTGGAACTATTGTTGTCGGCTTGCAAGATATCTTTTGGATGAAGGTCTACTCGATAGACATGACTTCCTCACTTGGATCATCGAGTTGTTGGATAAAAGAGCAGCTGATGATGGACTTTTGAGGTAATAAGATATATATATTTATAATTCTGTCGAAACTTAATAAAACGCTATGCAAAAAAACTAAAAAAAAAATTGTTGTAAGAGGTGCCATGCTGCATAGGAGGACGTAGTACCGTGGAACCATCCACGGCCCTACGTCCGTACGTGCGCCAGCATGACCCACTACATCCTCCTATGCAACGGAATTGGGCCGGCACGACCGGTGAGGTACCACTTCATACCGCCGCAAAGTGACAGCCACGGTGTCACGTTTCGTGCGGTTTGTGAGTAGCCGGTGGCCAATTGGGCGGGCGTGAAGAGGTGGGCAACGCATCGGCATAATTATGCTGATTTTCATTGGCGTCAGTAGTCGTTGAAAGGCTCCGATTGCTAGTTTATCCCCTTATACTATAAAAAAAAATAGCTCTATATAATATATTATAAAATAATTAGGGATGATATGACCAATTTAAACATGCAGCAACATCACATTGTTTTGTACCGGATATGGACATACAAACATACGGAATCACAATAAAGATAGATTTTTTTCTTTTTTTTAATAAGTCAATAAATCTTAGTATTTTGTTCACTGCCGATGCCCATAAACATCCACGTAATTGTTATGCAGAAGTGTTGCTCTAATTTAGTCTCCCTTCATCATGCAAACCACACGAAACAAGACAGTATAGCTGTCACTTTTCGGCGGTATCCTATGAGCGAGAGGTGCCACCTCGCCCCGAACGTCGCCAAAACGTCCGAATAAAATGTGTGAACATGTCAAATTATACATTTTGTAAAAGCTACTTAAAATCATGCGCAATAGGTCGACGACTAAAGGCTGTCTTTAAATTATGCTTTTTTTAAATTGAATCTGTATTGTAAAGGCGACTTAAAATAATGCGCGCGCGGTTGACTTTGCAAAAATGTATGTTTTTGTATCATCGCGGACTCTTTAGAATGACAGTTTAGTATGAAACCACGTATTCACTGCAGATTTCTCAAAAACTTTTTTCTAGACTGTTTCTGCCGCTGGCGCTGCAGTACATGGCTGAGTTCGTGTGCTGCGAGGGCTTGTCCCGCAGGCTCGCCGCGGCGTGCGCTAAGAAGGCCGCCTCCATTTGTTCAGTGCTCTCCGACACCACTCTCAGGACGCTCAATCAGCCAGCTGTGTTCAGTAAACTTGAGAGAGGTGCCGTGAGATCCATAATTAAGTATTGTATTTGATGTTTCGGCAGCCCCGCACTGGAAGACGCAGTGAGGAAGTGCGTCCTACCCGGTGGACTGACGACTTGGTTAATGTGGTGGGGAGCCGCTGGATGCAAGTGGTTCGTGACCATGGCCTATGGCGGTCTATGTGGGAGGTATATGTCCGGCAGTGGACGTCGTTCGGCTGTCTATGATGATGACTTAATCTTGCCTGTTGTGGGTGGGTGAGTAGGAGGGCCACGCATCTGCCTTAACGCAAGGAAGTTAGTGAGCTTCGTTAGACACCAAATTTGCTCCGATCCTTGTTTGTCCCCCTATTCTTAAAATAAAATAATCTGGCCATCTGTTGGAGTCCACCCTTATCAACAGATTTAGTTTATTAATTTAAAGGGTGCTAACAAAGTATTGAAGTTTTGATGGTGTATCTCGCTTAGAGCTATGGCGGTGCCGTCACTAGTAGGCGCCACAGGCTTTACGCTGTAAGATGATATTCATGACAGGTCTCACTCACCTGTCATTTAAAGTGATCTTAAGGAGTGTCAAATAGATTGTGCTGCAGCGAATAGTGTGTAGGACGACGTCCACCGCTGGACATTGGCCTCCCTCATAGAGCGCTACAGGTCACGGTCAAGAACCACTTGCATGCAGCGGCTCGTCACAGGAAATATAAAAACTAAAATTATAATAATGTCCTCCCAGCCGAATTTCGCCTACGCAGGTCATCCTTATAGAGGCTGGTCAGTTGCCAAGGATATATTATTGGGCACAATTATGTGCATAGACGCAAGTGTGCTCTTTCATATTGACACTACCGAATGAGCAGGCGTGGGCCGACTCAGACGTGCGTGCAGCATCGTCTCCCGACTCTCGACTGTTAATAGGAATTGAAAAACAACATTGTCTTTTTTACCGACGTGTCCGGGTCACGATCCCGGGACGACGCTGTTTGTAGTTGAACGCGCTGACCACCACACCACATGACCGCTAAGAAAACTAAAATATTATTGTAATTACAATAGAACTGTCGATCCTGGAGACACAGGAGCAGCAGCGGTGGGCATGAGTAGTAGGCCAGACCCGTAATAAAAAGAAGTACAATAAAATTATTTTTACGGATTTTATCGCGTTTATTTCAATATGTAACTACGGAAAACTTCAGAAAAGTCGAGCTAGTTAAATTATAAAATAAACAGCGATAAAATTCCCAAAAGTTATATTCTAATGAGTAGCATTCGCGTAATCTTAATACATCAATATTATTGTAATGATTCCCAGATTTTGATTCTCAGATGCAAATATAGCGCCGATGTCTCCGGCGTTAGACAGTGACTTGAAGCCGAACGTATCGCAAATCAAACGTTCCGGGACGCCGGCAGATCAGAATCACGGAACGCCGAACCCTAATCATTCCATTGGAACCCCAAACCCGGGCAATTCTATCGGCACTCCAAACCCTCTCGGGACACCGAATCCAACGCACACCATGGACGTGCAAATAAAGGAGGAGAATGGATCCCCCGTGCGGGACGCCAAGACCACCTTGAACACGGTGATTACAGCTGCACTGAACCCCGTCAAAGTGGGGTTCGGTGAAATACTGAACTGCTCGTTCCACAGAGATGTGATAATACAATTGGCTACAGTATTACAGGTAAAGAAATAGGGAAAATACAAGCAAGATTTTAGTAAGACGTGCCATGCTTTGTTGCAGCGGAGTTGTGCTAGCACGATCGGGGCACTCCTCGTGTAACATGACAGTGTTGTAAAGTTTTGGCAATGTATGTGGCATTCCGTGCAGTTTGGGGGAGCCCTCCTTTGTAGTGAGCCACCGTCCTTAATTTACCCCGCATCATCATATAAGAATGGATGGGCTATTCAGACACGTATATCTACTCTAATAATATAAAGCTTAAGTATTTTTTTGTTTGTCTGAGCGCCCTGATCTCGGCAACTACTTGTTCGAATTGAAAATTCCTCTTTGTGTTGAGTCTTGTGTAGCAAGGAAGGATATAGGTTATATACCATTACACTACGAGGCAGGCCGGGGTAACCGCGAAGTAAATTATAAATATAGATTCAGAGGCTATTTACAGCCTCAAACCTGGTTGAAAATATTCTTCTTCCAACTCTTTGTTATCGACTACATATGTAAGAATATGGCTAAACCCCTTGTAGGTAAAGATTTACTGTAGTATCTAACTATTGTCGATGTAAGATTGTTCCTGAATACTGAAAAACTATGCAAGTTAGCCTACAGACAAACTACGGAAATAAAACTTATATTTGATTAAAATCTAAGTAACAAACATACAGACCATAAGGCCAGCAGAGGACTCTGTTAAAATGGCGAAATATACAGCAGAGTGTAATTTGATATACGTCACGTCTAAAAGAAATTTGTGTAGGTAAAAAGTTTCAATATAACGATTTTTTTTATTTTCCTTTTATTAATAGAAGTAATAATTTTGGACAGATCATCTGCATAGAGTGCCCCAGCGCGATGGTGTGGTCGGGCTGCGGCTCGTCGCTGCAGGGCTCGCCGCTAGACCTGCTGCCGCTGCCGCCCTCGGCGCTGCCCATGCCGCACATGGACTCTGACGTCACGCACGACCACAGGAGGATGGTATGTGCAAAATATTGTTGTAAAAAACATTAATTGGTTATTTACCTGGTTGATGACCGTGACGTATGGCGTTCTATGGGGAGGCCTATGTCCAGTAGTGGGCGTCATCTGGCTGATGATGATGATGGTCATTTCCAGTTCCAGTTCTGTAGTCTGTAGAAACGTAAGCTAATACAAACTCATCAGTTTGTGAAATTATTTCAAGTAAATGTCCATACCTTTTGATTGTGTTGACCAAGAAGTTTGATTTTTCTTAGCTCCTAGAGATTGCAGATTTAATTGTTGGACATGAATTTCAGCTTCTTCCTGGGAATAAGCGTCTTTAGAGACCGACAATAAAGTGATCCGATTGGTATTTTTCCAATCATGACAAAAATGTCGCCTCATATTCCGTCATTCAAACAACGCACATCCAGCTTACAACTATTATTTCAATGTTTGCAGGTATACGAAGCGGAGCAGGAAATAGCCGCTCGGAGTAAGAAAGCCGAAAGCAAATGGTGTACGGACAAGTGGCAGACCAGCTCTCAAGGTATTTATTAAGTTGTTTTTCCAAGTACACGTGGCACTCGTATCTCCTGCTTTGTCCACACTATTAGGTGACTGGCGTGGGATTAGTTTCTTTTATAATAAAGGGGCCAATTAGCAGTCGGAATCTTTTGATGATTTTGGGCGCACATAGTTGCGTAATTGTTTGTTGCCTTTCAAATTGTTTCCTCCCCTTCATTTGGTTATTGCATTAAACAGCTGTCACAGTGCGGCGGGATTCACCTTACTACTACGTCTCCTTTGATTGCAATAGTTTATAAATATAACAAAACAAAGAACTTTGGTAACACTCACCAAGTCTGTGATCTGTAAGATTTGCGTGTCAGTTTGGATGGTTGTGTTCACGTACCATGATTACATTGACCCACTAACAGACTGAGGATAGCATCCGAAAGATTGAACAATACGTCAAACTGTGTGTCTTCGTATTTTAGTACAACGATGGGTGCACATTTATTTCCTGCATGCTTTCACCGCTGTCCTTATTTGGTCTTCTGAAAAAAAGAGTGAACAATGAGTATATAACACGTGGGATCAAATCATGTTTAGTCAGTATACGCCCACTGATGCTACTGGGTATTCAATGGACTGCAAGACAACGATTCCCGGCTAATCGCATCCAACCAGAAGATATAATTCTTTATAATTTATTAACACACCCTTATATGCTGTAGCACGCGTGCTAGCTGTTTTGGAGGCGCTGGATCGCCATTGCTTCGACAGAGTGGACCCGAACAATAACTTGGACACGCTGTATAAGGAGGTGTTCGCGAACTGCACACCGCCTAAAGACTCCAACCTAGACCCCAAAGATCCGGTAAGTACTTAACTTCAATCAAGAAAGTACATTTAACTTTCTTAAAATGAGGAACAAAGTGTGTTTGGATGGAAGCTTCGACGAGAATCATGGACAGTAATAGTCGGTACAATGTATGAAAGTCGCAGAGTAAAACTCGTACTAAGTGCGTGTGCTCTGAATGGCGACTGGAGTGTACTACTAGAACGTACATGATTCTGGTGTGGAAGGTACGCAAGAAACGTAAGCAAAAAATCGCGATGAAGTTATACGCTCAGTCGGTTACTAGTTTTCACTCCATTCTTTTTTCATAGGGCACTCCTTAGATCTTACCAAGCTGATTGATAACTGGCCGAAACGACGAACTTAAAAAAAAGACAAATGCAAACAAAATTTATTACATTCATTCAACATTAGAAAGAAGCGAAAGTAGCGCGGCGATAAAGTTTTACGTTTTAAAAGAGAAAAGAGCAACCCAGATTAAAGTTAAGTTAAGACAGTGTTTTAGGTAATACCGCTCCTGCGTCCTCCTGAAGTCACGAATACATCAACGAATATATCAAAAAAATTGTTTTGAATGCGCGGCGCTTAAAGTTGCGGCAGATGCAGAGATGGTTACCATTTCTTCTGAACGCGTTTTTAACATTTTACACCAACATTTACAAATGAAAAAGCTTTGCGCGCGATGGGTGCCGCGTTTGCTCACTGTTATCCTTTTTTTTTTTCTTGACGCGAGGAAACGCATTTACGCGCCTTCACCAGCCCTAGCTGTCTGGGACTCACGGCACATGATAGTGCCGAATACCCACAAATACCACCGCGAGTATCATCAGTGCCGCCCTTGGTGAGGTGCCCCGGAACAACAAATATCAGGGCGCCTCGACGGCAAGTCAGCCCCTTAAGGAACCAACTCCACCACCACAGATGGGATTGCCCAGCACTACAGGACAACCCCTACGACTTTGGGAGCAATGGGGTGAGGTTCCCATCGTCGCCCTTGCCCCATGCGCAAAAGCGCCACTTCCTGTTGCTCTTGGATCCCCTCTTCTTATAAGAGGGCTACTGCGAGCGATTCCTCCTCCTGATCTCTAAGCCCCCTCTTTTTATAAGAGGGGTGCAAAGATTCAATTGGCTCCGCCTGGGTTTACCCTGGGCTACTAATCCCCACCGCCACGATAAGGCTTGAGCCATGGTGGGGTGCTCACTGTTAACCACAACCAACGTCGAGTGGACTATTCGTCGGAGTGGTTGCCGCTGTTGAGCGTGATACTAACGAGTTTTTGCGGCGTTATGTGACAGTAGATAAAAGCAAAAACGGTTTTGTCGATCGGCAAAGTGATGGCGACTGTTTTTTGAGATGCTCGAGTGATTACTTTGGCGGATTATTTGCAAAGAGTAACAACAATAAACGGACGCCAAATACCCGGTAAGTGTAGAGCGTTATGCAAAGCTTGCTGCAAAAATGTTTGTGAAGAAATCCGCAAGAAACAGCCCCATTTAACCAAAACGAAAGTTTTATTCCACCACGACAACGCACCCGTGCACTCATCGTGGGTTGCAGTTGGTAAACTCCATGAATTGCGTTTCGAACTGTTACCGCATCCCCCCTATTCCCCAGATCTGGCCCGTGTGACTTCCACTTATTCCCGAATCTCAAGAAATGGTTGGGTGGCCGAAGATTTTCATCAAATGATGAAGTCATTGTCGCCGTAGACGATTATTTTGTGGGGCTAGAGAAAACATTTTACTGGTGTAACGGAGAAGCGCTGGGCTAAATGCATCGAGGTACAAGGAAACTACGTTGAGAAATAAAATTGTTTTAAATTGATTATTAAAGTTTTTCCTTGTCGTTTCGGATACTTATCAATCACCCCTCTTATCTCGTATGTAACTTTAGGAAACGAATACCGTAGCTTTGTGAAATTACGATGTAAGTGAATCTTTTATATGCCACGTCACTAATATACAGACTATAATGCTACTACTACTACTAGGGCGAGCGATATTAAGTGTCATTTTATCTACTACGCCAATGTAGTAACGCTACGTTGGCGTAGCAGAGTGTAATGCGACATTCGCTAGATAGACCAAAAAACTATAGGCATCGTCGTCGCCATATAAATTATGACAGATGCTCGCCACTTGTATTGGCTGTAATAAACATATTGTTTGATTTTAAATATTTTATTTATTTTTGACTTGGACATGTAAGAAGAACGAATGATGAGAAGCTAAACAAAACATATTAATGTCTTAAGCTTACGCGTATGTTAGTTACGGGTGGACCCGTGGCCATAATTAAATAAACCGCGATCAAATCCGTAAAAGTAGTTTTATTGTAATGACTAAACAAAACAGATATACAATGCGAATGTGGAAGGATGTAGGAACCACCGGGGTATTCACCAAGACTGACCGAAGATGATGTTAGGAGTCTTCGCAATCACTATTTGTATGAAGAGAGTTATGAATGTGGAGAAAGTAAAATATTATGTAAAAATAGTCACGTTTGGTTCTCTCTACTGGCGTGAAGGTGTGTTGTTGTTTATATTATGTTACCTATGCTGATACTTGTATAAGGAAAGTAATGTGTGTACGCGTGCGCAGGAGTACCTGTGCTCGTACGCGGTGGTGCGCGTGCTGTGCGAGTGGGCGGTGTGCGGCGCGCGCTGGGGCGAGCACCGCGCCATGGCGGCCGCCGCGCTGCTCGACCGCCGCCAGCACCACCACCACCACGACCACCAGGGTAGGTACTGCCAGCAGCACGTCCACCGCCACGAACACCAGGGTACGTACCGCTAGCACTACCACCACTAACACTACGATCTCCAGAGTTCCACCAAAACTTACACACCACTAAAATATTTAATGACAGTCCCAAGTGTCTCGGGTGAAGACTTGCCAAATGCTTGGTCTGTGTGGAAGTGTCTTGGGGATGTTTGGCCGGAAATTGCTTCGATTGAGAATTTCGTAGAAATTGACAGGTGTAGAATGGTGTCCACACAGAATTTTGGCAAGTCTGGTGAAAGACCATGGATCCAGAAAGTGGCCACACTATCTTTTTCAAATACGGTAGCATATTAACATAAGTCTAGAGTACTCGAGACTAGAATCAAGATGACGTCCACAAAACGTAAAAAATAAAAATTGTAGGATAAAAGTGATTTTAATGGGTAGAGTATTTTTAAGATTCCTTACCTCGAAAGAAAAACGGAACATTCATAGAATCTCTTTGAAGTCCGTCCGCCAAAGAAACGCAAAGGACACTTGCCATTGACCTGTATTCATGAAATTTGGCAAGGAGTTAGATAATATATTTAAGGCAGATAAAGAAAAAATTCAAAAATTGCTAATTTCTCGTTGCGTTGAATTTCATTTCTCTCAGAATGAATCAGTGTTTTTCAAACTTAATTTTTCAAATTCGTCAATTTATTCAAGTTGTCATACCCTCTGAGTTCAACTCGTATTTCACCTTTTTTTTAGGTTCCGACGACAAGGAGTCTATCAGCTCGGGTGCTGGCATGTACAACGGCCCGCCCATATTTCAGAGCCTGCTACTGCGCTTCTTGGACAACGATGCTCCTGTTCTAGGTGACTTTTATGTTTGACAGAATCATGCTCAAACTGGCAATAAATGAATAGTATAGGAAGTGGGGACAAACGAGCATTTTATAGGATAAGAACGGACTATTTATATAAACATCCACAAACCTATACTTTATGCAGTTGCGTGACAACGCAGCTGCATAAAGTATGACGTAAGCATATCTAAAATATAAGATAGTTTTAAAATTTTTATAAATAATCACTATATCAACCGGGCCAATCAATACATATTTTTTTAGATTCCTAAATTATTAGATCGATCCGACGCGTATCGCATTCATACTATTTTTATTTATTCTATTATTACATTACTCTATAAAAGTGAATATTCCAGATGAAAGTCCCAACGCTGCTCCTGGCAACCGGCAGCAGTTTGCCAACCTGGTGCACCTGTTCGGCGAGCTCATACGCCGCGACGTGTTCTCACACGACGCCTACATGTGCACGCTCATATCCAGAGGTAGCGTATGTACCCGCCACGTCAGTGTGTAGCTGATGATACGCTGCAAGCAAGATTACGACTTATTAAAAATGAATTGTCATAAAAAAATACTACAAAAAATTATGTATGATTAAGTAAATTATTATTATTAACGGTGAATAAATGTGTCAAAATTTATTGAAATTACTGAATTATCACGATGAATAGGTATATTTTTTGAAAATAATAAATCGGTAATTCCGATAACATTTACCTTTCCAACTGATTCGTTAGTTGTGTATATCCAGCTATATTAGTATGCCTACAGACTCGTATCTCGCTCTGGCCTGGTAGGCGCCGCTTCTATTATATACTAATATGAGTACTCATCGGTCGCAAACCCCTAGGGGACCTGATTTCGCCAACGGAGCCGACGCCCAGCACTGCGCCGCACAGCGTGGCGCCGCCCGCAAGCAGCGCCGGCGCACACAACATGGACGACGACATCTTTGCGGGAATTGACCTCAAGCCTAAGATGGAGGTATACTCGGTTCGCATTCAGGAATCAGAGACGTCAGCATTGTAAGTCGGTCCATATTCAAATAGTAGGAAATACTCGCATTGAAGCCATCCTGCTTTGTTGCGGCCCGACGACAATGATGACTTCACTTTATTTTAGGCTCGTTGTTTAGTACTAAGTTTGTTCAACCACAGATCATTAGGGTCGGATTAAATAGTGTTATTGGAATTTTATAATTCTTTATAACAGTCCAAAATCTGACGCTGCTGACGATTTTCAGCCCACGTGCTTTGGAGACCACGCTAACCCGTCGTTCCTGCGCCTGATTTCTCTCCGCTCATGTCTACCGTCCCGTTGAAACACGAGAATAGGGAATAGAATACTTGGATTTTAGCACATCCTTTTACACTGCACTATATCATCTCGTGCTTTTGGCTAGTCTCTATAGAGATGACCGCCCTAGTCTAAATTCAAATAGAAGGACATTATTCATTTTCATTAGTCGTTAGTGACCCTATTTCGGGTGCGGGCGGGTTTCTCCGTCTGCGGGCTAGTGACTAATGAAATCCTACCTACGGTTGGTGTTCACACAAGTTTTAGCCAGTAGAGTACGGACTCGTTTTGCGAACGTCAGGATATTCTGTGTCATATTTAAAATCTAACAACAAATAAAGAACCTTAATATCGCGCAAACGCAATGCGGGTCTTGCGACCAATTCAGGTTAATTCCTTTTAATACCTATTTAGGTAAGAAACGATAAAGGAGGTATTTTCAGATTTATTTTTATTGTGACTTATCTTTTTTTATTAACGCCTGCAATAGTAATTCATTAGCTGAATTTCATTATAGGACTTCGCACTAAAGCTAAGGCATCACTATGTCGGTGCTCCGAAGTCCACAAGCGTACGCTTGAAGCAAAATTGTCTCCTGCATGCTTCTTCTTTATCTCTGCCCCTTCGGTATTGTTTCAAACTACTGGACCAGATTGACTTCGGGATCTTCAAGAAAAATGCTTTTTCGTTTCTGAAAGGCCGGAAACGCATCTGCGAAATCTTGGGTGTGATGGATGTCTGTGGAAGCGAGTTCAAGTATTACGTAACACATTTTTAACCAATGTCCAGTAAGTCATCGTAACGTTACACAAGACCCCCTCACCCCTAGATTGCTATGACCCGGTTGATTGTGTACCCCTATGATCTGTAAAATTATGTTACTAACGACATTTGTTGTAGGAAAACGTTCGCATGGATCTAGACGACTCGAAGATAGACGACGACCTGGACAAGTTGCTGCAGCACATCAAGGAGGATCAGCAGAACTCCATGGACGCGCCCGACAGCCCCAAGGACCCCGGCGAATCGTCACACAGGTATTCTACTTCCATTTTCCTCATTTAATCTGTACTTATGTTCTTAAATGTCCGACCATATATATAGATATAAAAAGGCGCCATATGACGGGAAAGGAAGTGAACTAAATTCTTTACATATCAGGTTTGTCCCCTATGGTATAAAAATATGTACCAATCTCTCATGGTAATTTGTTAATTCAATCTGAATAAATATGTTTTTGTTTTGTTGTAGTGTGGCCTCACCTATGATGGGAACCAGTGCGATGAGCATAACGAGTATGCAGTCAATGGGAATGGGCCCCATGTCAGTACCAGGTACGTGTACAATTTTACTTTATACGAGGTAGTTTACTATTGTTGCGTTGCAGTTTCTATATAAAGTATAAAAAACTGCAAACTCCATAAATTAAACAATTATTAATACAATACCATCACTACCACAGATTAGCAAAGGCCTTACGATATATTACTAATATCTTTCCACCAGGCGTGCGGTCCTCGAGCGCCGCCGGCGCAGTAGGCGCGGTGGGCGGGGCGAGCACGGTGCGGGGCGTGTCGCGCCACTATCACTACACTTTACACTTCCCGCTGCCGCCCGCCGAGCCCGACCACGCGCCGCACGACGCCAACCAGCGCCACATCTTGCTGTACGGCGTCGGTCGCCAAAGAGACGATGCCAAGCACACCGTCAAGAAGATGATAAAAGGTATGCCATACTATACAGCAGTAGTGGCCAACCGTATGATAGCGACCTAAATAGAGGCAAACGCGGCGCGTAAAACATTACTACATGAATAATGATACTATTTTATACGAAATTTCAAAGACTAATTTGTAGACCATACATTACATCCGTAAAAAGACATAATATTTCATACGAAGAGTTGGTAATGGCTAAACTTTTAGTCTTCACAAATGCTGCCTCTATTTTATACTCACATTAGCCTATCGACTGTCTCTTTTCCTGTAACTATTTAAAAAACACGATCAACGTAATTGTAACTTTATTTTGTATGTTTGGAATTTCGATTATCATTGACATGGCATATTTTGATTATTCATAGAAATCTGCAAGTTATTCTCAAAGAAGTTCTCTATAGACGTCGCAGAAGGAGGGAAGATCAAGAAGCACTCCCGAAGTGAGTTCAACTTCGAGGCGGTGACACAAAAGTTTCAAGTAAGCATAAAAATATATGCATGGTCTGTCTTATCGATTCAGGCTTTTTAGAGATACAATCCGAACTAAAACAAATCTGATAATTCAAGGTCGCAGTCGATCTTCGTTAGCTTGGTCGCCTGGAGTTAGTTGAGAGTGAATATAAGAGAACATAATTGTAGCAAGTCTAACATTATGGAAGAGACTCGAGGAAAGCCAACTTCAAATTTCACGCCGTCAGCATTCGAATTATCTCTCTCTCTCTCTCTCTCTCTCTCTCTCTCTCTCTCTCTCTCTCTCTCTCTCTGTTACAACAGAAGATGAAATAGCAACAGTATTGTATACTGTTAGGATTACTTTGATACAATTTTTATTATAGTTCATTGAACTCTGATCTCAGATCATAATGAATTTCTTACCTTGATTTGTTGCCTGTTTACCTGTCTCATTTGCTCTCGAAAACAATTAATGCGTGTGGCTTGCACCAGAGGGAACGTTGCAGGTTAAAATAAAAAATCAATTTTGCGGCAACGAGACTTAATAAGGAGTGTTTTGCTGTGCGCAGGCGATGTCTATGTACGAGCAAGGGGCGGTGTCGTGGGCGGTGGGTGCGGCCGTGTATGAGGCGCTGGCGGCATACGCGGCGGGCGCGACCACGTACTTGCCGCAGCCCGACCACGCTGCCTTCGCACTCGACTTGCTCGAAATCGCGCTCAACGTTCACGGCCTCATCGAAACGTGCATACAGGTGCGAGCACGGACATGCACATCTCCTACGGGAAAACAATAGCCACAGCCACACATATCGATCATATCCAGATGTGGCCGATAACCGAAAACACATATAAAATAGACTATACTATAAATAAATAATTACACAATATCACCCTACAATAGTCAAAAAATCTCCCTGATGTTCCATACATTAATGACATTATTTATTGTTTCAAACAATATGTGTGCAGATACTGAAAGAGTTGTCAGAGGTAGAGGCGGCTCTTATCACGCGCGGCGCCGCACCTAGCGGGCTGGCCGCGCCGCGTGCGTACACATCTGCGCTTGCGCTGTACACCGTTGGCGCTCTGCGGCGGTACCACTCCTGTCTACTGTGTAAGTTAATAATATTTATTATGAGTTTGAAAACGAATGTCACTACTGCACTGTAGCTGATTCGGACTGGTATTTATACAGATTTTGTCTCTCTTGCTCTAGGTATTTCCTTTTTAGATCACGTATCGTATCCCCGTGATTTTATAGGGTTAAGATATAACTTATATCATTGAACTTATAGGTTTAATTAATCAGAATCTTATTTTAATGTTAAATGGGTATTCTATGGATTGCCTCCCAGTGTGCGTTGAGCAAACATCGACGGCTTTCGAGCAGCTGTGCCGACTGGTGAAGTGTGTGGTGAACCCTGGCGACTGCAGCTCGGCGGAGCGCTGCGTGCTCGCGCACCTGCACGACCTGTACAAGGCGGCCGCGCATCTGTTTCATGCGCCGCACGCGGACACCTTCGCCAACGCCTACCCCAAGATCAAGTATGTATGAAAGGAGCAGACCTCGGTCATTCACAGTCAGGTGTAGTGAATATTGAAACCTGGCGACTGCAATAAAATAACTTCTAAATAAAAAAAAGTTTTCCGTGTTTCAATTATATAAAAATATTTCTAATAAATTTAAAATTGAATACCTCAGGAAACATGACGATACCGAAATTATTCAAATTATTAACATTATAGTAATCGCAAGTTCTAAGTATAATTTAAAACAAGAGACTATATCGTGCATTAAATCTCAGATTAAGTACTTTATTTGTACTCTACACTGTAAACTGTAATTTTGAATACATGCTGCTGTTCTGTTTCGTCAATAAAAAAATACTAACAATATTAAGAGACAACAACACGACTCATACGCTTGTATACATAAATACATGTACCAAAATACGTTAATATAAGTATCTACATCTATTATCTAGAACGTTGTATAACTTTAATAGCACTGGATACATACTACAGCTGCTTATATACAAAACACTAGTAGTGTGTATAAAAAGACTAAAATACTACTCTACACACTTGCTCCTTGGGATACATAATAACACTAAGATAAACTCGAAAAAAGAATTAATACAACCAACTAGAACTACACAAGCGCTCAGTTTTGATGGGCTAAAAGTTACAAAAATATTAAACTTCTATCACGTATACACATACTCTTAAATAATTTTTCTAATGCCTGACATCACACAGATTACAAGTGATATCGACAAACTAGCAATTACAGAATCCATCTCATGTGATTTGAATGAATTTAAGAAATACTTTAAAAAAGGTTGACTGAATTAACTATCATTAGTCAAATCATAAGAAGTATATATTGCAACCTAAACGATTTTTTCGTAAACTTTCAATTTCTTAATATTGAAGTAGACATTATTCTCACAAAGTGTTGTATTCATCGCAACAAACCTATGCCAAAAATTACAAACTATACAATATACAACTTTTCACACCTCTTTTCAACTGAATCGTAATGAATGAATGAGAGTTGTTGCTTAAGTTAAAGATGGATTAAACCCTAAAGTAATTGAACTAAAGTTAACACACGCATCTTGTCTAAATATAGAAATACTTAACCATACAATATTATGTACTTATCGTTCACCATCAAATTGGAATGCGGATGCCTCCACTGAGTCATTGTTCCATCAATTAGATTTACTATCTATACACAGTAACACCATTATTGCGGCATAGCTTAATAAATAGTAAGATTACTATTTATTAAGCTATGGTGGGCTTTTTCAAAGTTTGTTTTACTTACAGTTTTAGTTATAGGTGGTATGTGTATATACTTTTTATTATTGCTAAAAATGTTGAACAGTGGTCCGTGACAGAAGTATGTATTATGGCTATAAAGGCCTTGTGTTTATTTTTATATATTATATATAATTATTAAATAATATATAATTATTAAATTTGGATGATCCAAATGTATATTAATTGACCAATCAACCCAAAAAATTACGCACTCTTTACAATCAATACATACTACAGACATGTACCTAAAAATAAACGAACTTTGAAAACATGGGCTATTGAAGGAATATTAAGATGTTTTTAATGAAATAAAAGAGATACACGCTATGGAAAGTATTGTAAGACCCTAATCAGAAAAACAAAACGAAATTATTATACAAAACTACTTAATGATTCTATTAAAAACAACAAAATACTATGGAAAAATATTAAAACAATAACGCACGCTAATAATAAAAGGAAAACAAATAGTGAATTATTAACTCTATCCTCCTCGCCTTGTGAATTAGCCAACCAAATAAATAGATCAAAACCAACCAAATAAAAAAATCAAAAATAAATGAAGAGGGCTTTAGCGTTTATCTTCGAAATATAACTTCTCAGTCTTAATCGTTTGTACTGCACGATACCAATCCAGATGAAATAGATAATGTAATTCAAGGTCTAAAGACTGACTCTTTAAAAAATCTTTAATTACTTCAGTTGGTGATAGAGATGATGTCGAAAACTATAGGGCTATTTCAGTTTCATCAGTGTTAGCTAAAATATTAGAAACTATTACTAAATATAAGATTACTAAAATATTTAGAGGCTTACAATATATTTTCACCTTGTCAATTTGGATGGAGACGGGGTGTCTCAACAGGAAATGCTAACTTCACTACTAACTCATTGTTTTGTCTCTTTAACGGATTTTATCGCGTTTCTTTAGATTTTCTTGTGGAATAAGACAGAATCACTGTCAATGAAAAAAAAAAGACAATAGGATATATATATATATATATATATATATATATATATATTATTATTATTATTATTTTAGATAAAAGATTACAAAAACTCGCCTTAAAGGACATAGCTGATATGACACACCGACGAGTTAAAAAATATGCGCCCGTGAGCGTGCTGAAGTCGGCCCCCGCCATTACATTAGATTTGATAAGGCGCAAATCCTCACTAGAGAACACCGATTCCTTCGAAGGATGATCCGTGAGGCTACTGAAATTAAAAAAACATCCAAATTTCATTTCTCTGCCTGGGACCCAGTAGTAAACATAATCAAATCAAAAACTAAATATAAAACACCTCGAGACAGCAAGACTGTTTGCTTTAATCGGAACAAATAAAAATTATTGTTCTTCGGGTACTTTAATAATTTATAACATCATGACATTTGTCATCACAGTTCTCCCGAGACCATGGTTGCTGTAAACCGTTTCTGAAACGTCGGGCTAGTTCAATAAATAAATAAACTGCGATAAATTCCGTAAAAGTAGTGTTATTGTAATAAATACCAACTATATCAAATAAGCGTTTTGTTTGACAATGACATATTTAAAGATACATTTGCGTCATAAGTATGCCAGGGCTCAAAGGTTTGTTCAGATCTAAAGGAGCAATATCGGCGCTGACCAGGGGTGGAGCCCTGGTGGATTCCGCCCCCATTGCCAAATGAAGCATAACATCATAAGAAGTCCCAAAAACAAAGGGAATATGTATGTTGTTTTACCCTCATTTTCTTTGCACATTCGTGTAAAAAAATTATTAGTAAAATTTATTTTCTAATACAATTTATTACACAATTATTGTAGGTACAAAAATCATAATGACAATGTTAAAAACAATATATTACATAAAAGCTTTAATAAAAGTTGTATGACGTTTACCTACAATGAAGTTTGTCAATCGTTTTGCACGGTATACGTGTAGACTTATGCCACGGAAAATACGTAAAGAGCTGATTTGGACCACGCCGGGCTATAAATTGAATTCTTGTTTCAGGCAAGCCCTCTATGCGCCTTTGCAACCGGCGCCTTCCAACTACAAATACAATCCACAGTTTTTGAGTGAATTTTTTACTAATCCAAGGAAAGGTAATAACTAATAAAACATAATTAGAATTATTATGTTTATATTTATTTTTAAGTAAATAAATAATTTAATCAATATTTTATAGTAATGTAATGTCGTTTTTTGATTCAACGACGCCTATGTACTCCATAAATAAAAATGAGTGCGCTGTCTACAGCATACTCGGCTTTCGTGTGTGTCATGGTCTACCACACGACCGACACAAAACTTCATTAGATATATGTAACGTAACTGGCTAAGAGAGAAAGAAAATGTGTGCTGCTCGCCCGGGACGACGCAGGAGTTGCCATAAGTTGAATTGAATGAATGATTCTTTATTGTACACAAATATACATATTTATTAGAAAACTAATTTAACGAGACATATGTTCTTTTAAAAGTTTATGTACACGAAAGGCGACCTTATTGCTTAAGTAGCAATCTCTTCCAGGTGACCTTTTATAGTTCGGAAGAATTATCTTGGCAAAAGATAACCCAAACAAAAAAACGTTTACAATTAATAACGACAATCAATACATAATAAAGTCATATTCAGTAGGCACTAAATTAACATATATAATACATATTATATAATTATAATAAATGCGAATAGGCACATTTTTCATACATACATTATTATAAAATATTTATAATTCTATATACACTAGACGTGTATATATATTGATACATAAATAAGAATTTATTATAATAATTAGTATTTGTAAAATATTATGTTATGTTTAAGAAATGGTGACATAAGAATAAAAGACTCATACTGCCAAGTAATGGCTTTTTACTAATTTTTTAAAAGAATCAAGATTTTTATTTCTAACGGTAGTGCATTCCATATCGTTATAACTCTAACTGTAAAGGACATTTTATAATACTTGCTGTGATGGGCAGGAATTTGTAGTTGTAGGCTTTGCGTGGTGCGAGGTTCTTTGCAGCCAACCGTGCGAAAGTTAAATTTTTCTTTGAGATTTGTAATGGTTTTGTTATTGTACATAACACAGTATAACGTTGCGAGAATATGAGCATTCCGGCGAAGTCGCACAGGGAGCCACTTGAGAGTTGCGCGAAATTCTGATATGTGGTCATATTTTTTCCAAACCAAATGTGAGCCTGATCGATAGATTTTGAAGGCGGTCAAGTTTATTTAACTGTGCTTCCGTATGGTTAGTGTGACGAATATCAACGTAGTCGAGAGTGGAAAGAAACAAAGATTCAGCTAATATAATTTTTGTTGGAATAGGATATATTGAAGGAGTCTTATGGAATGCCACGTCGCAAAAATCTTCCTACTAATCATATTCAGTTGATGTGACCAAGTCAGATTCTCGTCTAAGTATACTCCAAGATTTCACAATTTTACTGTAAGAGGTATAGTGGTGTCATTAACGCTAACAGAAGGCAAACTCGCCCAATCAATCCGCGAAGTATAGCCTGGTCCTCCGATTATGGTCACCTGTTTTTTTCATGGGTTTGAGACATAGCCCCTGATGATCGCTCCACGAAGATATCATACAGAGATCATCATTTACCATATTTATTGTATGCGATAGTTCCTCAAGCGATGTCTGTCTATAGACTTGAAGGTCGTCTGCTTGTAGATGAAAGTGAGAGGTTATGGACTTTGTGATGTTGTTTATAAAGAGGGCGAATAGAAGAGGGGACAACACACCACCCTGGGGAACTCCAGCAGAGATACCTGACTATCCCGAGTAAGTATCATCAATCTGCATTCTCTGATTGCGGCCATGAAGATAATTATGGAACCAGTGAATTCTCGTTGGGGATATGTTTTAGGATGTCAAAATACTTAACCGGATCAAGAACTCCTGTTCATGATCCACGGAGGTAAAAGCGTTGCTAAAATCAAGTAGGATCAATACTGTTGAATCATCTATGCTTCAAAATATTCAAAAGATGATGAATTATCAATAAAATTATTTAATTGATTATTTTTTATTAATATTTGTTAATTTTATTTAATTGCAGGTAAAATTGAGATCGCCTGGGCTCGTCAGGTGGCCGAGTCGCCGGCCAACAGGTACAGTTTCGTCTGCTCCGCCATGTTAGCAGTTTGTCGAGAAGTTGACAACGATAGGTAAGACCATAGTGAAGGCTTCATTTTTATACAAATTGCAAGTAATATTTCAAGGTTTTACTATTTCCTAATAAGTAGTGTCTATATTCTAAAGGGCTTAATGGAATGTTTATTTTCCTTTTGTGTCCTCATCCCTTTCTTGGAATAATTCACATTTAGAGTATAAACCGAAAGGGGACAAAATTGCCCCATTTTTTTTTATTCTTCCACACCTATGAACTACGCCGTTATATGTTAAAGTTCAGTAGTTAGAATACTAATAGAGAGCCGTTGTGAAGTCATTGACGCCAGGAGTAAAAATATTGGGAGCAAGTTGTGGCTATAACTGTAGCGTCAATGGCAAACAGGTATAGTACTCTCATGTGTGAGGTAAAAGCCTAGAGGCACAGATATTGTACGTGTGCGGCGGTGTGTAGGGTGAACGAGCTGGGCGTGGCGTGCGCGGAGATGACGGCGTGGTGCAGTAGCTTGGCGGCGGAGTGGCTGGGCGCGCTGGTGGCGCTGTGCGGCGCGCAGCTCACGCCGGGGCTGGCGCCCTCCTCGCCGCCGCTGTACAGCGAGCTGCTTATGCACCGCGACCTACACGACGCTGCCGCGCATGACGCGCTAGCTGTCTTTACATGCATACTCGTCGGTATGGCTTTTTTACATGGCTTTTTCGGTCGGACGTCCATGTACATCAGCATATGTTAAATACGTTTCCCTTCCCCATCTACCCACTACACCACCGGTTTGTCACAAACCAATTCGGCTGCGGTGCAGCGTGGCTACCTCTTACTAATTATGTTCTAACGCTCAGCCTTAACCCTTTGTAGGCAACCATGGGTTTAAGCAGATGCGTTGCTCTCTTTCATCTTACTACACCTTCATACATCTTAATTTTCCACCGGAGTGTCATCCACTGCACGAAACGCGACTACATATTCGTATCCGATAGTTGATGGTGGAGCTAAGCGAGAGTTCCCGCTCGTGTCGGAACGACGATAGGTTCTATAATGTATATGCCTATAATTGTTATGATGTAGCGCTAAAATGACAACTAGTTAACTACAACAAGGACACCATGGTGTCCTTTTTGTAGTCACGGCGAGGTTTACTATTTGAAATTCCACTGAGATAACAAGAAAAGTTTAAACAACATGTAAATTTTTACGTAGGCGTGACGCGAACACAAGGACACATTCGTGTTGCGGTAAGCATGGGCGGTCGCAGCATTTTACATTTTTATTTTAATGTTTTAGTGAAAGGCTCTTGTGTCTCGTTTGGTCCCTATACTATAAAAACAAGTAATTTAATTTTTGATTAATATTTCCCCTTTGCTTACCCCTACCCCTTGCTCTATTTGACGCAGCGCGGCATTGCTTCTCTCTGGAGGACTTCGTCCGTCACGCCGCACTGACGTCTCTCGTGAAGGTGTATTGCGGCGCCGGCAGCGCGCCCGCCAACGGGCCCAGCGATGCAGGCGCTCGCCTCACCTGCCATCTGTTGCTGCGACTGTTCAAGACCGTCGACACTCCGCAGCCGGGTACTTACATTCAATGATCTCTATATAACTGGACAGCTGAATCTGATGTGCCGCCTTAATGACTAATGAATTGCATCACGCAACTATGGTAACGTTTGATTTCGGTCAGTCTACTAAGCCGCTGATTACTGCCTATATTGCAACATATTTTTTAAATTATGTCATATGTATCAAATAGTCGTGTATGTGTGATCACCCCGCGATCGAAATTGGATCCGATTATAAACAATAAAACATTCTTAAACGAATATTAAAAGTCAAATATTGCGTTAGACCGTTGACACATTTATTGTGAACCGTTTCACACACAAGGGAATGCTAGTGCGACACGGATGTCGCAGTGTGTATATAGTTTTATTCAATTAAAATAATAAAATGCAAATGCAATACAAATTCTATTAAAATATAGTAAAAGCTTTCTGCACATCTTCACCATATAATATTTAACTGTGCCAAATTGCAAATTCTATTTATTTTATTGATGGATATTTTTTTTCTTCACTATATTAAGGCATTTGCGTATGATCCGACAAGATAGTTGTGTTCAAACTTTATAGATTGAAAATGAAAATAATAATCTGGTACCGAAGGTTAATGAGTGAGTGTGATGTGCACGCAGGTCTGTACAGCGTAGCGACGTCTCCGGGGCCGGGTGGGGCGTGCGCGGGCGTGCGTTTGTCATGCGACCGCCATCTGCTGGCTGCCGCACACAATAACATTGGCATCGCGCCTGTCATCTCTGCACTGAAGGCTGTCCTAAGTATGTCTATGTCGCTAATCTCGTATACAACTGTATATCCGATTACAAAAGGGAAAAATTCAAAAATCGTCTGAATCTCATAAATACAGAAAAAAATCGCTGACGAGTTGGGAGACAACTAAGGTAAACGTTATCGCATCTGTGTTATACGTTATAAGCAAAATTTTAGTTCGTTCATCAGTGATTCGGGCGCTGATGATTGTTCAAAGACATGAATGATGGGGCAAGGGGCGAGGATGGGAACCTCACCCCATTGCATTGTCCCAAAGTTAGTGATGTTGTCCTGTAGTGCGGGGCAACCCCCATCTGTGGAGATGGAGTTAGTCCCTTAGGGGGCTGACTAGTCGCCGAGGTGCCCTGATGATTTGTTGTTCCGGGGCACGTCACCTAGGGCGGTACTTATGGTTCTCGCGGTAGTTTTTGTAGATATTCGGTACTATCATGGGCCGCGAGTCCCACACACCCAGGGCCGGTGAAGGCGCATAAATGCGTTTCCCTGCGTCAAAAAAAAATGACGTGAATGATTAACTACAGTATCCGCTATCCATATATGTAGATCAAATGTACATGTTGAGGAGTGCGTGTGTTTATGTTTTGTATATGAAGCTACATATTCACCTAGTAGAGCTATACAATAATAAACTACATACATTATTAGCACAACGCTCTTCGCCCCGATAAGAAAAGAAGAAGTGTATAAATATTGTTCTAATCTTGTTGGGAATTGAGGAGTTTGATACTGGCCTACGGAGCGGCGGTTGACGGGTTGAGCGGTTGGTTCATAATGCTTTGGTGATGCCATTCAGTTCTCTAAAGGGTTCTGCGGGTTATCTTCAACCGTATTTGGCGAAAGTAGCGCCTGGCTCAGGGGCCATCATATTTATGTATATATATACATATATATAATATATTCTAAAAAACCGGTCAAGAGCGAGGCGAAATTATTTTACATACATTTGCTTGTTACACATACATGTGAACCAACCATAGTTCTATGATCACATTATTTTTAATAATTCGCCCCTGCCTAGTTCAAATGCTCAAAGGGAAAGCACCAGCTTAGATGCGAATATCTCAGAAAGTATTACTATATTGGCTATGTATCAAATAGTCTCCATATTATTTAAAAAGACCTATTCAATGGCACACCACACGCTTATAGTTTCTCGAAAATAGCACCCCTCAGTATATGGTTCCTTCATGTATATGGCGAGTGCTACCCTTAGTGATTTTATGTTTTCAAAATCATACTCTATCATTTTTTTATAGTATGGGGGACAAACGGGCAAGCGGAGCCTTTTAACGTCTACCGACACCCATGAACATGATAATAATTATGCTTATGCGTTGCCCTTTTTCATCCCACCTACTTTTCATC
>JAFELO010000137.1:109284-123452 GCA_017140195.1 Eumaeus atala
CCCCCCCCCCAATAGGCCACCGGCTACTCACAAACCGTACGAAACGTGTCACTTTACGGCGGTATCAAGTGAGAGAGAGGTACCTCTGGACGTGCCGGAACAATTCCGTTGCAGAGGAGGGGTAGTGTCCACGCACGGCACTACATCCACCTATGCTGCATGGCACTACCTCTTACAAAAGCTCTTGCAGCGGCTACCATGTACATTGTCTTTAACACGCTGCCGTTGTTACGTTGCAGTGGTTGCGGACGCGACCGCTCGGGACAGCGGCAAGCCGATAGGGAAGAAGTCGAGCGAACTGTCGCACATACTGGGCACGAGTGACAGCGCGCCCAGCGACTCCGCTCTGGATCTCATGTCGTAAGGCATTCCTTGTGTAATATGCTACTCTAGCTGAGTCTGCGTATGTATTCAAATTTGTAATTTAAAAAAAGTGTACTTGGATTGGCGTCTACATCGGGAAATGATTTACGTCGAACTTAAACATATCAACCTATTTGCACATCCTGAAAAATCAAGGGGTGTTGTTAATTTAACGTGTGTATCTATCAGTCCGAGTTATAGTTACTCCCAAAAGAATCCTATTTGGTTACAGTTTTTTTATATAAATTAATGCACTCCTCAAATGACAGCTAATAATCATCATAGTTTACACACAGAAGCGGACGCGCGTACTACAAATATATTTTAAGAAACAACATGAGAGCCGTGGTATGAAAAATAATTGCGTTGCGCTGAGCGTAACTTTTCACCACGTAACGTATCTAGTGCGATTCACTTCTTCACGTTGTAATGTTCTTAACGAATAAACTTCAGCCGCGTGTCTGAGCTGACACAAGTTTTATAACATTTTTTTTTCAATTAATGTAAATATAGATGACATGTTTCAGTGTTGCTAAGTTATAAAATTTATAAGCAATTTATATGTTTTATCCTTAGGATGGTAGATACAGAGAGTGGGGGCCATAGAACTCCTAGGTTTGTTATTTTGATTTTATGAGTTGTGCACACCCACATGTCTTCCTAGAATCACATTGCCAAGTGTTCGTCGTATCGCATCACGCCTGTATCTGTCCACTAATATGGAAGCTCCTTCTACCCTTGCCATGACTAATTTCGTCGCTGGAATCATTTGGTGACTAATACACATGTCTTAACATTCCGTGTCACGCTGTATAGTACTCGCCCTGTATGACTGGGAACTTTCCTGTGCTGTACAATATCTTGTGTTGTGAACTGTATGTAATGTGGTTGCTTGATTATGTTGTTATAAACCGTCTTGGACTATTTGTTGTTTTACGTTCACACAAATTTATATAGGATTATTTTTCACACCAACGAGGTCGT
The DNA here is from genome assembly GCA_017140195.1 of Eumaeus atala. Lineage (NCBI taxonomy): Eukaryota > Metazoa > Arthropoda > Insecta > Lepidoptera > Lycaenidae > Eumaeus > Eumaeus atala. The sequence goes on from JAFELO010000137.1 coordinate 110,632, forward strand.
AGGATAGCTAAATTCATAGACAACTTTTTTCTATGACTTTGTATATAACTCAATACGTTAGTTTTACAATTTCTTTTCGAGTTTATATTTTACTAACGTGTCAATCGTTACTCTGTGTTCAGAGCATTTTGTAAAGCGCATAAGTTTTCAATATTAAACGGGACAACTAAATTTAAAAAAAATTAAGTTATAAATTAAGTCCTGCGAGATTGTTGCTGTGTTTAAAAATAACTCTGTATATGTTCTTACGTTTTCTAAATATTTGGGGTTGGAATTGGACGGAAATGAGATAAAGACAATAACAGGGTCTTGCACATCTGGGAGGCAGGATTGAGTGACACGTCAGGTTAGGATATAAATCTAGATTCTTTATAAAATAAAAAAAACTGCGTTTAATTTTTATTTAAAAAGATCAATATTATCCGATACCTGATATTAAATATTGTGTAACTAGCGTTCCGCCTCGGCTTCGCTCGTGAATAACAGAGACCTACAAATTATATACCTTCCTCGAGATTTGCTCTATCCAATGGTAAAAACCTAATGATTTTGAGAAAATCGATCACATACAGACAGGTTTTGGGCACACTGTTTTATAATATGTATAAATGTGGAAGACCAGAATCATATTCTTTTGATGATACCCAACTGTCCCGCAGAACGTGGCATTTATAGAATAAAGTCTTAAATTAATTAATGGGTATCAAATATCGATACGCAAACTCTAAGAGGAACGGGTATCAATTGGGCTCATAAGCGTCTCTATGCTTGATCATTCCGTCAACAACAGCCGTCACATATTGAGGAAACCGTTCAGTTCTAACTACTTTAATTCCATCCGAAAAAAATCTTTACATATTATTGGATACGTACACATTATTATTATCTATGATTTCTATGATTTTGATTCTATGATGAAAGATACAGTGACAAACAATAATACTTCCAATAAAAAACTATGTCACATCTTATTACGTCAAAAAAAATGTTTTGTTCTATAGACAATTTATTTTAGTAACACTTTATAGATGAGGATCAAGTTACAACAAAACTATTTTTAGCGGTACAGCAACTATTGTCACGGTGGCCTCCCATGGCCATGGTTGTCATGAATCTCCTGAAACGTCGGGCTAGTTAATCAATTAAATAAAGAGTGATAAAATATATATATATATAAATATATAGTTTATAAATATAAATAGTTTTATTGTAATGGGTAACATTTGCGTAAACTTAAGACAATCAATAGAGGATCAAGTCTTAAATAAATTTATTATTTCTTATGTCTATGGCACTCTTTCTGTTTGGGTTGAGTTCTGAACTCGACGCTTGTCTGTCTCACCTATTAATTTATCTATCACTAAAGGGGTAATTGTACAGTTGTTTTACAAATTTTGTGTCTAAATATTCTCATGTCTTTGTGATATACATTGTAATATAGAAATAATTTAAATATATTTCTTAGTGTAAACACACAAAAAAGAAATAGATATTGTATAAGACTTTACTATTGAATTTTCAGTTGATTGCACTTTGAAAGGAATAAAAAAATTGGCCATTTTTTTATACACGCCCTACGCACAAATATATAATTTTGGAGCTGCTGTTCATATTTGGACAATTTAAAGTCACATTTAATGAAGATAGACTGAGAAAAATCTAATTATCGTTTTGTATAAAGATATATTAACACTATAAACTAGCCCAGCTCCGACCAGACAAACTCTATATATGTTACTGTCAGTCTATTATTATTTTATACAGTTGTTTAAAACCCCGATGCGCGATAACGCGGTCTACCACCGCAGAATTCGCATTACTTGGGGTATAAATGTATTTAAAACTTATAAACAATTTTTTGTTGGTTAGATATTAGAAGCTATTTTGACGAAGCGGGCTACATAAAATCTAACTAATCAGTCTTTAACGAGCCATACTCATTTCTATGGCTCGTCCAGCTTCTCATTCGTTATATTTTGCATTCTTGCATCTTTACTTTATATGTGAACCGCGTGCGTCCCGTGTTCTCGTGAGTAGTTACTATACGTACTCGAAAGCTTCCTGACGCAGTCAGCCAGACCGGAACAAGACATGAGTTTATTTACCTGTGTATAAAGTGTCCATGTGTATGAGTTACGTTACTTGTGTGGGTTTCACCAGCATCATTTGTGAATTTCGTATCTTTGTGTTTATTTTACCTATTAATAGAATTGAACAGTCGTTTAGTGCAGAGTGACTTCCAGACTTTCCCCGTTTTTTAAATCCTTCACGGATCAGCTACTATACATGTTACTTGGGCAAGCTTAAAACTCGTTTTAGTTTTACTTGGAAAATGCATTATAAATATTTAAAAATACCAATTTTTTTCATATTAAGCAGAGAACTGTAGAACGAGGAAATTTTGGACGTGACCAGTCTTAGAAGAATGTAACTATTTGCACTCTACAATTATTATTTTTTCTAGTTTCAGTGTGCATTCATGAAGTAATTCTAAATATATAATTTAAATATGAAAATAAACAATAAATTAAAAAAAAAACATATTAAATAAACCTTTTTTTTTTTCAAATTTTCCGTTGCTCTAAGTGAGCATTGTCAATGACCACGTGTCTCTCTTCAGAGGTAGTGGTGGGGTCGGCTCCACCCTGCTGGACTCGTCACACCAGTCGTTATCGTCGCTGGCGCGGCGGGTGCTCGCCGAGATATGCTCGGAGGAGTGGGTGCTGCAGAAAATTCTACAGAACCCCGATGAACTGTACCATGCCGATATGTTGTTGGATCCCATGATTACTCCGCGGCAGGCGCAAAGGTAAGCTATGTTGTACTCCGAGGCAGGCACTAAGGTAAACTTACTCCGAGGCAGGCGGAAAGGTAAATGTACTCCGATGCAGGCAGAGAGGTTCAAATTTACTTCAAAGCTTGCAAAAAGCTGAATTTACTCCGAGACATCAGAAGTAAATTTACTTCGAGACGGGCAGAAAGGTAAATTTAATCCGAGCCAAGCAGAAAGGTTGTTGTGATTCGCCTGAACCAGACAGAACCCCAAAGGGCTACAGCATGAATGTATCTTCACCCGATGATTAATCTGAAGCAGTCTCAAAAGAAAATTTCGCATTGTATTTTAGAAAGTACCTCACCAGTTATTGAAACGATTTCGTAGAGTTTCTTCAAACCAAACTGATTCTAAACACATTAGCACCGCAAGAAGGTGTCGAAACCTTCTTGCGGTGCTAATGTGGATAGGTGTAGCTAGTTACGACACACGCACGCACACACCCACATACCAGCAACACACGTACATGAACCATTAAAATAATATTTAGCCCGGCTTGCTAACCGAGCGTGTTGTTACAGGTTGCTGCATATGATATGCTACCCGGATTCGGCCAGCCACACTCATCCCGATCTAGATCAAAAAACAATGATAACTCGACTTTTGGAGGTAAATGATATTCTTATGTTGACTTAACCGCACTTTAAGGTTCCGCACACACACACACACACACAGACTGTACGATTGACGGGCGAACCTCATAGATGTTAATGTTTAATAAGAATAATGTAATTATTGTGTAATCGTATCAACAGAATCGGCGTTAAATACTTTAATTGTCGTTTCTTATTATTTTACAGGTAAACCTTACAACAAGAAACTTAAAACAATAAACTTATTATTTTACAGAAACTCAATTACTGTGTTTAACTCCATAAAACTAAAGCCTTATAAAACGATATTTATTGTCAAATTAAAATGGAGAAATTACGATTCACATTCCAAATCAAAGCTACAAAAGACGGAAAGCCAAATTTTATGGCTATAACCTCAATATGCACCCAGGATGAAAAAGTCTACATGGTCTCAGAGGATCTCCAAAACGTCTCTATACACAAGTCTCTATAGACCTCAAACATTTTGTCTACATTAAAAAATACATTTAAAAAAGACACCAGATTACAAGTGTGCGGACTAAAGTTAACGAGGATATATTACACACTTAGTTTGATGAAGTGGGTAATATTGTTTTTAAAACCAATGTCTCTAAGAATTTCCCAAGAAGAATAAAAATAGAAAGTATAGAAACCATAGTGTAGAAGATCGTATTGTAAAAGTATCAGAAAGATTAATCGAAGACTATCACAATAAAGAAAGACAAAGATTCAAAAAATTGTCAAAAAGATTTGTTATTGAAAGATTTGAGGGAAAGAGGAGTGCCTCTCATCGGAACAGAAGTATTTGATAAAGAATGTTTAAGGTCTGATATTGTCAAAGGAGATGAGAAAATTGAAATATTGAGATTACTTCTTAACAAATCATGCGGTGATTGGTATTCGTCAATGATGATGAAATATGATTTACAATCTGAATGGTTGGAGTGGAAGTAGAACTTTTTACACACATTTGGTAACAAGGGGTGGTCTTCATGCGAGTATGCCATACATTTCAAATATCAGGCAGGATCTTTATTGGAATATGCCATCAAAAGAGAAAAACTTTTGTTAGAAATGAGAAAAACAATTGATCCAGGCACCTTGATTGATATGATTGCTGCAGGTCTACCAGACTAATTAACGGACACAGTAAACAAAAATGATATTGTACACATTAAAGATTTATTTAGTGAACTCGCCAAGATGGAACATTTGGTCACAAAGAAGAAATTTATCAAGAAGAAAGATGATACTAAGATGAATAAGGAAAATTGCAACATATGTGAAAAGCTAAATAAGGGTACTCGTTTCCATTCAGAAGTATCATGTTGTTAGAACCTAAAGTTGAATCATTCAATGAGATGAAAAAAAATATTATGTTCCCAACCAATACTGACCATCTTTGATCCAAACCTATCTATCGAGATATACACATACGCCAGTACACTTGGCGTAGGCGCAGTTCTAAAACAGCCCCAAGAAAACGATGCAGAAGAACCCGGTAGAAAGAAACTGAATGAAGTGAATGAAGTGCAAGAAGTGAAGTGAAGTCCAAGAAACTGAATGAAGTGCAAAAAAGAAAGAAGGCTATATATTTAGAATGCTTGGCAATTAAAGAATGTGTAAAGGCAACATATGTTAATTGTTCAATAATTTACTGTCTTTCCAGATTATAAATCACTAGAAAACATGAGTTTAATGTCGCGAATAGATGAAGAGCTGGAATGTTAGATACATTCTATTTATCACAGTATGATTTCCAAATTAAATATTCTTCTGGTAAATACAATGTTGAAGCGGCTTGTCTTAGCAGAAATCCAGTCCTAGAGTGGGATGAAATCCAAGAAGAACAATTAAGAACAGTGAACATAATAAGACTCGATAATATTTTCATCATATCAATATCATCAAGAGAATAACGAAAACATGCATTGCAGAAAAGAAAGGTCATCAAGAAATAATGTTTATCACAAAAAAAGGAAAAGAAAAGATTATAGTGTTAGAGAAATTCAGTATTGAACTTATGGAAAATATCCCCTGGACCACATAGGAATGAAACAAATGTTGAGAATAATTAGTGCATTGTATAGAGCAGAAAACATGACGAAAAACATTGAAAACATTTGTGATAGTTGTATAATATGCATAAAAAACAAGTCTAGAGGAAGAAATAAATGTGGGTTGATGTTACATTTGGGCCCAGCCACAAAAACTTTCGAGATATGCTCTATTGACACTACTAGAGTATTTGGAGGCACAAGATCAACTAAGAAGTATATGCACCTGTTGTCAGACCACTTTACCGGTATGCCTATATTTTAACATTGAGTATCCAAAATGCCAACGACTTCGTCATACTAGTTACAAATAGTGCTAAAATACATGATATTGGCTGGATTATCTCTGATCAATATCCTGATATCAATTCTAGAGAATTCAAAACATTCCTGAATGAGAAAAATATTCCTATAATTTTTACCGCTGCCAATTCACCCTTCTCAAATGGATTAAACGAAAGGCTCAATCAAACACCAGTCAATAAAATCAGATGCAGGATAAATGAAGATAATACAAAAAAACATGGGCAACCATAGCAAGAGATTGTATAAGTAACTACAATGAAACAGCACTCTGTTACAGGATAGGCCCTAGCAATCAAATATTTGCTTTACGGTACAGATGTTGCAATTTTGCCGAACGAGTAAAAGCCCAAAAAGACTGAGTATGATTTATTCAAGATAGGAATAAAGCATTGGAAAATACCACCAAGTCACATAACTATCACAACACTTTATACGACAAAAATAGGACACATATAGACTTCAGAGTTGGTGACATCGTCTTTGTAGAGAATGGAAACAAACTTAATAGAAAAAAGCTTGACGAGTTAAGAATTTAAATTGAAGAAAGAATATTAAACACAATTTAAAAGATAAACACAGGTCATAAAAAGACAGTCAAACTTGAGCTCCTGAATTATTCTCTCCAGGAGGGGAGATATAAGGAAAATACAATATATATTTTCATTACTGTCAAATATACTTGTCATTAATGCCAACATGGAATGAGGATTTGATGAATCTATAGATTGTTCGATTGATAGGCGATTGATAGATGTCAATGTGTCAAAAGAATTATATTTTTTCCATAATTTTCTCTCGTGAAAAGCACGTGAATTAATTAATGTTTAATAAGAATAACAATATAATTATTGTGTAATTGTATCAACAGAATCGACGTTAAATACTTTAAATGTCGTTTCTTATTATTTTACAGGTAAACCTTACAACAAGAAACTTAAAACAATAAACTTATTATTTTACAGAAACTCAATTACTGTGTTTAACTCCATAAAACTATATATTATATAAAAAGAATTATTTTGTATTTAAGCCCTCGGTCTACGCGTACGTAACCAACCAGAGCGAGATTTGTTACAGCCACACCTCCCTGGCCTTAAATTTTTGATACTAATGTCTACATTTGTTTTTGCTAGCTAACTTTATAACTTCTGCGCTGCTCATATTGATTTCTTCCATGATTTTGTGCACCTCGTATCATTACGATCCCTTCCAATGTGTTGCATTTATGTTACAACCAATCCGATATGCCCGCTCTGCTCTTACTTCAGAACCTGGAGCAGTGGTCGCTGCGCATGTCGTGGCTGGACCTGCAGCTCATGTACAAGCAGTTCCCGCCCACGTCCTCGGAGCTGGGCGTGTGGCTCGACACTGTGGCGCGCGCCGTCATCAACGTGTTCCAGCAGCCCGCGCCGCCGCCGCCGGACAAGGATCGGTGAGCGCCCCTCTGGCTTCAATAACGTCATATACATTACCTACTAGCACCTCTCGTTAAGTGCACCCCGCGCAAGTGACGTCATATACATTACCCACCAGCGACCACAGACCACAACTCTAGCCGAGTGCTCGCATTGCCTGGCATTGCCAACGTCACATTGACAGAGCCTGCGCCGTCAGTGACCTTACCCGAGTTGAGTACTTACACTATATCTGAACGCTAGGCGTCGTTGGTGTCTTACCGCCGTCCCCGTTTTTGTACTGTGAATATTCCATTAATACTTGTCACGCGAAGACGGGCGGGGGGATGGAAAGAAATCAATACCGTGACCCAGTTGAAAATACGTTTAATTTTGAAACTATGTGGCAATAGAGTTGACAGCTGCTGCATTATTATATAAGGCCTCATACTAATAAAGCGCCACAACGCTCCACTCCTCATGGTGCTGCATGCACATGCTCTGATGAATTTGAATTGGGCTGCTCTTCGCGGACACAGCATAAGTTTAGGTCCGAAAAAAATTAAAAATAAAGCTAAGAGCGTGGCTTGCCTTGTTGATTTGTAAAAGATCACCAAGTATAGCTGAAGTAATTTATTTTAAATTTAATATATTTTTATTTCCGACCCGATCATACATAGTGCATAGTCAGCACCGCCCCGAACATATTATAAATTAGTATTACTTTAATATTCAATCAGTTCGCTATGAGCATTCATTGCGCATTCTCATATTATGCAACATTATCACTTAGTATATATCAATAAAGGTCAATAAATTACATAATTTAGCTGACCACCTGTTTATCATTTTCCACTATTCGTAATCATCACAAGGTGTAGGAAAGCATCCTACAATACATATGTCGGACCCATATCATAAAATATATTTTTATTTAGAACCAAAAACAGCGTTTTTTAACTACACGGTATTACTCTGTGATGATAAAACTTTATATTAGATATACAATGTGTATATCTGAGCGTCAAGGACGCTAGTGTGGCCACTGCCAAGAACGTGTGATATTGCAGCATGGGCACAGAGCGCGGCGTGGTGAGCACAAGCAAGTGGTCCCAGTCTGTGTGGCTGGTGGCTCCGCTGGTGTCCAAGCTGCCCGCCGCCGTGCAGGGTCGCGTGCTCAAGCAAGCCGGACAGGTAATGCACAATGACTGGTATACTGGGCTGCTCATAGCAATGCTACACACTACACGCTACATACTACACGTTACACCCTAAACGTTCGTATTACACACTACACTTTACGTGCTACACGTTACACACTACACACTATACGTTATACGCTACACATTAGACACTATACGTAATACGCTACACACTACTTGTGACACGTTACACACTATACGTTACACGCTACACACTATACGTTATACGCTACACACTATACGTAATACGCTACACACTACTTGTGACACGTTACACGCTATACACTATACGTTACACGCTACACACTATACGTTACACGCTACACACTATACGTTATACGCTACACACGATACGTTATACGCTACACACTATACGTAATACGCTACACACTACTTGTGACACGTTACACGCTATACACTATACGTTACACGCTATACACTATACGTTATACGCTACACACTACTTGTGATACGTTACACGCTACACACTACTTGTGATATGTTACACGCTATACACTATACGTTATACGCTACACACTACTTGTGATACGTTACACGCTATACGCTATACGTTATACGCTACACACTACTAGTGATACGTTACACGCTACACACTATACTTTATACGCTACACGCTATACGTTATACGCTATACACTATACGTTACACGCTATACACTATACGTTATACGCTACACACTATTAGTGATACGTTACACGCTACACACTGTACGTTATACGGTACACACTATACGTTACACGCTACACATTATACGTTATACGCTACACACTATACGTTACACGCTACACACTATACGTTATACGCTACACACTATACGTTATAAGCTACACACTACTTGTGACACGTTACATGCTACACATTAAACGATACACGCTACACTACACGTAACAACGCTTCACACACTACACGTCACATGCTACACGTTACACACTTATGTTACACACAACACACGAAACGTTACACGCTACACACAACACGTCACACACTACGTGCTATACACGTTACGCGTTTCACGCTACCCGTTCTCTCGTCATCAATTACCTGAGACGGTAGTGAAGCGATATATGTTTTCAATGGAGAGATGGGGTGTTTGTATAAATTAATTTGGTCCATGTTGATTTTGATGCGATTTTCAGTGATGGGTTTGTTGGGATGATTTTAAATGTGTTACGGTGACTACTAACAATGGAGCGTAACAACAAGCAAGACAGTTTGTGCAAAACCGAATACTACTTGTTTCATTTTAGGTTTTCTATAATGAGTTTATGGCGGTGTATTTGTTGTTGATGTTAAATAATATTTTATTCATTTTAAATGTTATTTTAAGCATCGTGAGTTTTTCAAACTTGTTACTTTTGCTTTTTATTATCACGGGAAAATATGTTTGCACTCTGCCACCGACCAGTGGTTTTGTGGAGCAAGTGGGCAAGACGAATCCGCCCACAAAGTAATCGAATTAGCGAGTGATCCCTGATCAACAGCAGGGGATTTACGTCGGACAAATATTGAAACAACCAACAAGTTTGTTCCATTATCGAGTGCCTAACACCGACTATCATCAAATTTACGCAATTAGCAATAAGACATAAATTGTATGGCATTATTATTATTTTTTTTCTGTTTGTAGATTTTAGAGAACGGCTGGGGCGCCGGTTGCAACGGTGGGTGTTCTAGCAGCAGTGGCGGCGGAGGCTCCCATCGCGACTGCAAGAGCCATCAGAGTCCCAGCTACAAGGGGTAAGTCAGGTGACAGAACTGGCGATTACCAATACAGCGGAGCTGTTATAGTGACATCACTAGAACGTTGACTATTTAAATGAAATTAGTACCATTTGGCATGCATAGTTTTATAACACAGCGGAGATTAAAATCGCACGTTCGTTTGGCTTACAAAGCAAGCGTTTAAGTGACGTCATTCACCGCTGTGTTTTTATGATGATACTGACATAACTAGACCAAAGCTATATTAGAATGTTATCATGCGTAGGGTTGCCCCTATAGAAAAATTGTGAGTTTCTGGTTAGAGAATATCGATATATATCCGTGCAATCAATTTGTGGTCCTTCTTCGTTTTACAATAGCGTAAAAACCCTTTCATAGCTCGAGCTACTACAAATGTGAACATTCTGTAACTCAATATCAGTAGCTTTTATTACGTTGTGAGGGATAATCCAGGTCATTACCTGATTATTAATTATTGATTTATTAATAATTAATAACACATACAATTCTAGTAATAGTTATGTCATCGATATAACGTTACACTGGGAAGTGTGCACAGAATCGGTTTCTCGCGGCCTTTGGATAGATAAGTTAGGCGACTAATATGAACAAATAAGTAGGGCAAAAAAATCTCGCTCAAACTTGCATTTAATCATAGCACAAATTTACATTAAACCTAAACGGTCAATAATTTTGCAATCTTGCCTACCTGCAAGCAACAACATGTTGTTATTATTTCAGTTCGGTGGGTGGAGGTCCGGGCGGCAAACGCGGCGTGGGTGCCAGTAGCGGTTGCTCTTGCGGAGCGGCCGTGCGACTCGCCAACGAGCCGCTACTGTCGCTCGTGCTTACCTGCCTGCGCAACCAGGATGACCAGAAGGTAAGAAGCGATATACGACCCGCTCACAACTGTGCACATGGCGTCCGAGACGTCATATAGACGCAACCTCGTAATACATTGCCATCATAAGTCAATGTGCAGGTCGCTGAATATTTTTACACCTACAATTACATTGATTTTCTTTTATCCTCATTAACACCGAAGACTCTTACTTGACAAGTTATGCCAACATTTATCTGTTTCGTCATGTAGGAGAGCCTATTGAGCTCGATCCACGCGCAGCTACAGCACTACCTGACGAACGCGCGCGACGGGGAGCGCGGCGGCGGCGCGGGGGGTGCCGGGGCGAGCGGCGACTGGGCGGAGGAGGCGGCGCCTGAGGCGCTGCAGCTACGCTTCTCGCTGGCGGGCGGCATGTTCGACGCTATCCGCCGCTCCTACCAGCTCACCTCCGACTGGGCCGTGCTGTTGACGCAACTGCTGGCGCACCAGGTCGTCGACGCGTATAACAACAGGTACGTCATCACAAACGCTAAACTTTAAATCGGCACTGGCGACGAAGTAGCGGTGAAAGAATTAGTGACAAGCCCTATAAATAATAATTTTACCGTGACTTCGTCGGTCTGGGCTAACCTTAGTGTCACGGTGACTATCAGTGCTGACGGCTCAATGTGCGTAACAGACAGAAGATCTACACATTTTACAATGACGCCGACCGCTCAGCCTTGTAACACGCCCTCACCGCACGGAGAGGCCGCACAGCGTGTTGCGTCGATTCGGCCTGCGTGCAATCTGCGTAGGCACGTGTTCCGTTGTTATTTCAACTCTTTCAGAAACAATACAACATGTCATATTAATTAATTTTTTTATAATTTTATATTTCTATATTGTTAAATTTGGACTTCAGTAAACATTTAACCCTTTAGGTATTAAGTGAACGAGAAACTAACACGTGATACAGTGTTCAAGAATATTGTTTGATATGGTAAAAAGTGTAATTCAAAGTCTTCAAATCCCATCTGTTAATAGAGGCTTAAAATACGCCAGCCACCATTAAATATCATAAGAAAATCTACTCGGTAGGTAAGGCATAGAGACATCTCGCTTGGTAATCGAATAGCCCATTTTACGCATTTAAACATATCGTGGTGTGGTCACGTCATCTCGTCATGTGTACAGCTAACTAAACCAAATGTAACTCAATATCTTTGCAGCAGTTTTCATGGTGTCGGTATATGTATCAGTATGATCTACACAGCGAGTCCACATACACATTCATGTAATTCGAAGTCATTGCGCGTATGTCACGCACTTTGCGTCTGGTACGCAACGTGCGTGACTGCAACCAGCATGCACGCTGCGTCCGCCACGCACTGACTCGCTGCGTAGAGCGGTCCCAGGGTGTGTCGCTACAGTAAATTTATTTTAGTCTGTGTCACAGCAACTTGTTCACGACTTTGATCGACATGCTCGCCACCCTGATACACTCGACGCTAGCGGAAGGCAGCGACGATAACAACAGGAAGCACTATCAGAACCTTATGAAGAAACTGAAGAAGGAAATCGGCGACCGACACGGGCCGAGCGTGCAAGCGGTGCGCCAGCTCCTGCCACTCTCTAAGAACACTATTATAGAGGTATCATTTTACATACAGCAGACTATCGTAACTCCCCTAACATTCCTACAGCCCTGTCACATAATCTGTGCACAGAATCTGTGCTCTCCTTGAAGCCTCGATACGGTGACCACACACACACACACACACACACACACACACACACACACACACACACACACACACACACACACACACACACACACACACACACACACACACACACACACACA
>JAFELO010000137.1:123608-134283 GCA_017140195.1 Eumaeus atala
CACACACACACACTCACACACACACATACACACACACATACACACACACACACACACACACACACACACACCACGGTACCAAAAAAAAACCACATTGACTTTAGATACTGCTTTCTATTTGCTCTCTATTAGTAAATTATACAGTCGGTACAACATTGTTGCAGTTGGTTTGTATAAATCACTGTATTTCATTACGGCTAGCCATTTTCCAAAAAAAGAGCCGTTTTGTTTTGTGGTGGGCCAACTCATGTAAAATTATATGTAATGTTTCGACTTAGAATGAAGTAAAAAGAGTTCTTAAAATATGTTGAATTTGATTCGGATTGATAGGATGTTAATCTAGATATGTTCTAGATTAACACTTTTCTCACGAATGAACTTTATTATATGTTAATGCTCATTGGCACACTTTGTGCAGGTAATCGCATGTGATCCGCTGGGATGCATCATCGATCAGAAGGGAAACAAGATCACCGAGTTCGACAGCGACAAAAAACAGGTAAACTTTACTATTTACAATATACATCAACAGTATTTACATATAAAAAAATATCGTTTTTTCTTCGTGTGTACACAAGGTGCGTAAATGTCTAAATGCACGCTTCAATGCTTTGTGTAATGCAGTTACGTAATTCAGGGATGACCGGCCCGTTTCCCCGTTTGTTATCCAAAATGGATACTCTACAGGGCCTCCGACTGACGGAGAAGCAGCGTGTGTCGAGCTGGGAGCTGGTGGAGGGCGGGCGGAACCCGGCGCCTCTGTCGTGGGCCTGGTTTGCCGCCACCAAGATTGAAAGGAAACCGTTGACGTACGAAAATGCTCACAGGTACAGCTTTCAATGTCTTATCAGTTTTGATTAATACATTTTAGGGTCCGTTTCACTCGTCGGGTTTGTAAAATACATTAATAAACCGCGTAGAAACCCTTTAAAATAAGATTGTTTTAGAAGAGGTCGTCCCATGTTGCGTAGGAGGATGTAGTGCCATGCATGATGCATGACACTACATCCTGATGTTTAACTGTTTGCTGTAAAGCTTGTGAAACGTCGGGCTACATAAATAATTTAATAAACCGCGATAAAATCGGTAAAAGTAGTTTTATTGTAAAGAACTACATCTGTCGGGACAGTTAGTTGTCACTAACTTCTGCAGCTATATACGGATTTACTTTGATATTTTTTCACAACTTTGGTTACATTATCGACGTTTCATAACAATCAAAATCGTTTTAGAAAATTTTATATGGCCTATGTTCATGAAAAAAGTGTAGGATTCTAAAGGTAAAAGAATTTTTCAAATTGGTTCATTAGTTTCGGAGCCTATTCAATGCAAACACACAAACGACTAAATGTTTCCTCTTTATAACGTTAGCATAGAAATATACGTTCATTACACTGTCATACAAATATACACAAGTTATTCTACTGTTTGTCAATCTGAGACAACAACACGGCACTTGTTTAGGCACTTTATGAACGTACTTATATATGTACTAATAATATAAAGCTGGAGAGTTTGTTTGTTTGTTTGAACACGCTAATATCGGGATCTGCTGGCCGGAATTAAAAAAATATTTTTGTGTTGTATTAGTAGTAATTTATCGAAAAGGCTATAGGCTGTAACCATGACATTATGACTAGTGTGATTTTTTTTTATACAATAGGGGGCCAAATGAGAAATCGTGGCCTTTTTACGAATATCGACGCCCATAAACATCCCCATAATTACTATGCCGATGGCTTGCCCTCCTTTCCCTCCCCCCAATGGATACTAGTATTCGATAATTGATGTCTTAATTTTGCGCGAATGTTAGACATTACAATAAAACTACTTTTACGGATTTTATCGCGGTTTATTAAATTATTTATGTAGCCCGACGTTTCAGAAGCTTTACAGCGACCATGGTCACGGGTGGACTGGACCATGGGTGCTGTAAAGCTTCTGAAACGTCGGGCTACATAAATAATTTAATGAACTGCGATAAAATCCATAAAAGTAGTTTTATTGTAATTTGATAACTTCCACAATGTATTTGACAGGCTGTTGAGATACCACACGCACAGCATGGTGAGACCTCTGAGCTACTACCTGGAGCCGCTCCCTCTGCCGCCTGAAGATCTAGACAACAACGACAGCAAACAGGTAATGGAAATATCACCACTTTATACGGCATCCGCACATCTATTCATATGCAATATCTTACTACCTTACTTACTATAAAGCAAACACCCTGCCAAGAGGTCTGACTGCCTGTATATGATCGATTTTCTCATAATCTACTGCACGGATTTTCGTGCGGTTTTCACCTGTGTATAGAGATTCGCAAGGAAGGTTTTGGTGTATGATTTATTCGGACGATTGATCCAAGTGACGAATATGTCGCATTTCGTGTGCTTCGTAAGTTTCCGGTGGCACATTGAAGAGGAGACACAACACCTGGACAAACTAATTGTAATGTATAAACGAAATTAATAGTATGAGTTTATATTGAATTTTTTAGTATTTAGTTCTCATTATTTTGTATGCCATTGTGTCATTTATTGTGTCTGGAATAATGTTAACTAGTATTAATACCTACTTTCATAAAAATGTGAAGTATTCATGCAACTAAACATTTGTACTTCTTATTATTAGAACAGTGTGAATTATTCATGCTACTAAACACTTAGAATTCTTACAATACAATAATGTTAATTATTCATGCTACTAAAAATTTAGAATTATCATAATACAATAATGTTAAGTATTCATACTACTTAACGTTTAGGAAGTTTATTAACTTCTGTCAAAAATATATTTTTTAGGACAGCGGAAGTCTAGATTCGAGCCCAACTGGTTCCGGTAAAGGACGCAAGATGGCTTGTAAGATGAGTAATAAAATATCCAAGAAACCGAAGCCCACCACACCGGTAAGTTTCAATAATCTTCGTTAACATTCATCTAAAGAAATTGAAAAGTGTTATATCCAAGTTCTACATTTTTTTTAAAAAATACAATAAAATGTATGTGTTCATTCTCATTATAAAGACGAATCTAGTGTGATATATTGAAATCCGTTAAGCATTTCAGGCTGCGTATGAAGAACATAGAAATATCTAGAAATACTCAACAAACATTGTCCTTCTTAAGGACGCAGTCAAGGAATAAAGTACTAGCAAATAACTGCAGAACGGATTGATTAGTGGAGGGGTTATCTGTGCATGTGTACGACTGGAGAGCTCCCGTCTCACACGCATGACCCTCCCGTGTCCCGCCCTCGCCCCTCCGATACCGTACCAGGCTGATTGATAACTGGCCGAAACCACGAACTTAAAAAAATATAGGCAAACAAAATTTATTACAATATATTCTATCACCTTTTCGAAAATAGAACGCCAAATTTGAATTTATATGAACTGACAGAATTTGTGCGAGGGAACCTAGAACTTCTCTGCCGTAAGCTTTCTCAACAAAGGAAAGAAGCGAAATTCGTGCGGTGATAAATTTTACGTTTTAAAAGGGAAAACAGAAACCCAGATTAAAGTCAAACTAGACAGTGTTTTAGGTAATATTGCTCCTGCATTGAGTACAATTCATACCTGGGTAATTGATTTTAAACGTGGAAGACAAAGCTGCGAAGACGCGAAAAGGTCTGGCCGTCCAAATGAAGTCACGAACCCGGACATGATCAAAAAGATTCAAAAAATCGTTTCGAATGATCGGCGCTTAAAGTTGCGGCAGATTGCAGAGATGGCAAGCATTTCCACCAAATGCGTATTAATATTTTACACCAATATTTGCGAATAAAAAAGTTTACGGGCGATGGGTTGCCGCGTTTGCTCGCTGTTAACCAAAAGCAACGTCGAGTGGACGATTCGTCGGAGTGTTTGGCGCTAACTAAGCGTGGTACTAACGAGTTTTTGGGGCTTTATGTAACAGTAGATGAAACGTGGATTCATCATTATACCCCTGAAACAAAAAAACAATTAAGCAGTGGACTAAGAACGGAAAACCTGCGCCGAAGAAAGCAAAAACGGTTTTGTCGGCCGGCAAAGTGATGGCGACTGTTTTTTGTAATAGTTGAGAGATTATTTTGATGGATTACTAGTAAAGAGGAAAAATTATAAATGGGCTCTCCATTTATAATTTTTATGCAAGGTTGCTGCAAAATTTTTGTGAAGAAACGCGAAAGAAATGGCCTCATTTAGCCAAAAAGAAGTTGCACTCCACCACGATAACGCACCTGTGCACTCGTCAAGAGTTGCAGTTCCGAAACTTCATGAATTGCGGTTCGAATTGTTACTGCATCCCCCCCTATTCCCCAGATCTGGCCCCATGCGACTTCCACTTATTCCCGAATCTCCAGAAATAGCTAGGTGGCCGAAGGTTTTCATCAAATGATGAAGTCACTGTCGCCCTAGACGAGAATTTTGAGAAGTTAGAGAAAACATTTTATCAAAGTGGTGTAACGGCATACGAGAAGCGCTGGACTAAACGCACCGAGGTAGAAGGAAACTACGTTAAAAAATAAAATTGTTTTAAATAGATTATTAAAGTTTTTCTTTGTCGTTTCGGATACTTATCAAACATCCCTCGTATTTCGTACTTCAGGGAAATAACGATCTGCGTTATACTTTCGTGCCGGGACCTGTGTATACATATCATAACGACAGTAAGAATACCTATTAAATATAATGTAAGCAGTCAGATAGAAGATGATATATCGCCGCTCGAAGATTCTATTAAGAACTTGACTGGCAAATAGCCCGTTTAACAGGCTCCAGATAAAAGTAATTCCCAAATAAAATATTGTGTATATTAACTAAACGCAAAAATGCGACGTTGCCGTTTCGTCAGCTATTATGAATTTAGATATTGTTAACTATCGATTGTGTTATTAAAAATAAGCCGAATTAATTGTCATAAAAATGTAACAAACGGATAGGGTAGCATGTATTATAATATTAAGGGTTGTAATTTGTCGAGGGACTTGTATGTTTGAGCACGTTTGACGTAAATCTGTTTGCAGACGAACGGAGTGGGCGGGGCTCCGACCGCGGTAGGCGGGGCCGCGCAGCCGCCGCAGTTCATGCAGCAGCAGCAGTGGTTCCCGCCGCCCGGGCAGAACTACTACAGCCCGCAACAAGGTATTGTAGTGAAAATTTTGTGTCCGGGTTTTTGGTAAAACCTCGTTTCAAAGTTGATTTTTTGGTGTTTTATTTGGTAGTGGTGTGAAATGCGAATGTAAATTATAAGTTAATTGTCGTGTCGCAGCGGGCGTGAACCAGCGGGGTGTGGCGCCGCCCGCCAACACGCAGTCCAAGCAGGCGATAAGCAACATGCTGCGGCAGAGAGGTCCCTTCCAGCAGATGAATCAGATGCAGGTCAGTGGTATACATTATTTGGGAGGACAGTAGCTTCGTGGAGTAATCAAGATTGCCTATTACAAATATTTTGAAGTAATAGTACAGACTATATAAAAAGTATCATAATTTTGAGGATATGGTGGTTTTTGTATGCAATAGTTTCGTTGAGACAAGTTAAAAAATACATAGATTTAAAGTCAAATTCCTGTGTATGTTGATTATAATAAATAGTATGCTCTAAATTTTTATAGAATAGGGGCCTTTTATGACTGCCGGCGCCTATAAATATCCGCATAAAAATACAGATGCGTTTTTTTCTTCTTCTCAATTGGCCACCAGGATTTCACACGCCGCACGGAATGTGTATATTTATTGTCTTTTTTTTATTCGTGTGAGTGAAAGATATAACCCCGATAGTGCCGGACCAGTTCGGCTGCAATGCAGTATGGCACAAAGTTTTACTAAATGTTTTCGTCTGAGTGTGGCCCGCTACATTAGTGCTTTCATCTGCTTTTTACCTGAGATTATACAAACTTATAGTACCTGATATTTATAGCTTTTTGCCTTGTCGCTATTGACTCTGCTATAAATCGAAAAGCAAGATAGAAGCAATTGGATAATCATGTAAAGCTATGGACCCCTAAAACTAGCGGTAGTCCTTTTCCTCTTAGTACATAGAGCATGACGCAAGACAAGTCGAAGTTTCAAATGTCCAGTAAACGTGACAAGTGCCCTGATGTAGACATAGCGTATTAGACGGCCAGACAGACTTAAAATTTAATGTCTGTGTATAGAGCGGAGGGTACCCCGGCGCACCGCACCCGCGCGCGCAATTCCCGCGCCAGCCCATGCGCCAGATGCAGCCGAACCAGATGGGGCAGATGCAGCCCAAGTGAGTAGCCAGCTGACCCGACAGTTGGAACGAGCTCCCCGCGAGGTGCTCACTTGGATGGGAGCGAGTTCGCACAAAGTGTAACGACACTTCGGCCCGCACACGGCTCTGTTCAGTTGTGTGTGTATAGCTTGAGTCGGCTGTCCAGAAGTCATTCACTTATTACGTACATCGCAGTCGGACTCTGTAAATCGCCGTTACGGTTTACATTACGGTTAGCCACTTTCGAAAACTTGGCTGTTTTGTTTTCTGGCGGGACGATTAGCCGGTTTCAAAAAGTACGAATGAAATTCCGCTAGAAAGCGTTCGGCGTTACAACTTATTCAATAAAGCTAGCCTTATTGAATTAATTAAAAAAATATCACGCTTAAACAGCGCCAAATGACGTTGCTTTTGGTGAACAGTGAGAAACGCGTCATCCATCGCGCGCAAAGCTTTCTCATTCGCAAATGTTGGTGTAAAATGATAAAAACGCGTCTAGAGGAAATGCTCACAATCCCTGCTATCTGCCGCAACTTTAAGCGCCGATCATTCAAAATAATTTTTTGAATCTTATTGATCATATCCGGCTTCGTGACTTCATTTGGACGGCCAGACCTGTTGGCGTCTTCGCAGCTCTGTCTCCCATGTTTGAAATCAGTTACCCTGGTGTGAATTGTACTCAATGCAGAAGAATATTACCTAAAGCACTGTCTAGCTTGACTTTAATCTGGGTTGCTGTTTTCCCTTTTAAAACGTAAAATTTATCACTGCACGAATTTTGCTTCTTTCCATTGTTGAGAAAATTTACGGCAAAGAAAGTTCTAGGTCCCCTAGCACAAATTCTATCAGTTCGAATAAATTCAAATTTGGCGTTCTATTTTCGAGAAGATGATAGAATATAATGTAATAAATTTTGTTTGCCTATCTTTTTTTAAGTTCGTCATTTCGGCCAGTTGTCAATCAGCCCTCGTAGCTCCCGCCTTAACCTCCATGGTAGTTTTTATTTACACTCAAAACACTTGGCCAAATTTCATACAGGTATCGATCACTATCTGTGCCTAAAATCAAGATATTCAATGAGGCTAAACGTCAGCCGCCATATTTAAGAACGTCTCGCAATGAAAATCCTGCTAATCTTTGGCCCGTCACAAGTCAAAACGGCCGTGTTTTCGAAAATCGTTAACCGTAATTTAATACAGCGATTTGTACAAAAGGAGTGCAACATATAAACTAATTGATTATTATTTATATAATTTAACACGTTGAACTTGATATCTTATATGTTCTGACTGTTCAGTTGTACTTAAGGCGGAATTGTTTTTCGACCGAAATTCCATGGATTTTCTAGATGTTACGAGGAACAAAAAGCCAAATCTGGCAAAAATTTGTTTCCGCTCATCATAAAACCCTATCCGCTCATCATAAAACCCTTTATACCGTTTCAGTCAAATGAATCCTATGGGTGGAATGGGCGGCATGGGACCGATGGGACAAATGGGAGGTGTTCAAATGGGCCCCGGCCAGATGGGGACTGGGCAAATGAGCAGCGGCCAAATGGGAGGCAACCAAATGGGCGGCAACCAAATGGGTAGCAGCCAAATGAGTGGCATGAATAGCGGCATGTTCGGCGGCCAGTACGGCATGCAGCAGGGGTACGGGTACGGGCAGCAGATGATGCAGGGCGGCCAGCAGCAGATGATGAATCAGGTGAGCTTATCAACTGCTGCCAGAACATAAGCCGTCGTAATTTATTATGCTGTCGCGTCTCGGGCGGTTCGTGAGTAGCCAGTAGCCCTTTGGTGTGAGTGGGGTAAAAAGGAGTGCTGTATATACTTAGTTAAATAATAAATATCATAAAATATAATGTTACTACATACAGGTAGTAGACGACGGACACGAGCATAACACGTAATAGATCGATTTACATTAAACGGCCGAGGTCGCGGCACCTGGTGCTGGGCAGGCGGTACATATCACTACTAGCTAACATGCGTTCATATGTAGGACGGTGGACAAATAATAATAACAACTTCTGAGGACTTATCACACCACGTTAGTCTAGTCCTGTTGTACATACTTGTGATGACAGGTACTAGACAACGGACAATATATTTAATGTTGTTATAAACTTAAGAAATTGTATATATTTAAAATTTGTATTATATAAATAAGTATAATACATGTATTAACATCCATGGCCTAGGCGGAATTCGAATCCGCGTCCTCTGACGTAAGACGCGGACTAACCGCCACGTTACGAACTGAGCCAGCTGGTCGTTACTTAATAATACTTATAAATCAAGCACCACTACGGAATCCAAGGTGTTAAATGTAGGCCGTGCTCTCCCAAAACCGGTGCATGTGGAACTAACCGTTCATTGAAATTTTTCAGGGGATGGGACAAAGTAACCAAATGAGCCAAATGGGACAGCAAGTTAATCCAATGGGTCAGAGCGTGAACTCCATAGGACAGAATGTGGGACAGATGAGCCAAGGGGTTGGCCAGACGGGACAGATGAATCAGGGCATGGGTCAAATGGGCCAAGGGATGGGACAAATGGGTCAAGCGATGGGACAATTGGGTCAGATGGGTCAAGGCAGCGGCATGGGCGGGATGAACAGTCAGTCAGGATCCATGGGACCACAAGGGGGGAGCGCCATGGGTGGTTTCCCAGGACAACAATCATTCCAGCAGGTAGATTTTATTCTTTTACGCACCGATCTTTCCTTAATAATGACCAAACTCTAAACATTTTTTTTATATCTCGGCGACTAAATTGGCATTAGCAAAGTGACCAGTCTCTTGTGATTCTTAAATAGTGTTGTGTCGTTATCGGAAAATGATGCTGTGAGTTATCTTCGCGCTCTTTTTTCTAATTACTTTCGAAATTCAAAGACTTGCAGACGTGATGTCGTCTAATCGTCTAACTGAATGTGTAAATGTCAACTACTTTGTTGAAGAACACCAAGTCGCATTTTTCCGAATATTGGTTCCGAAATACCGAAGGCGACGGCTGATTCCACAGAGTCGTGTGAAATGAAATGGCATTTTTTTTTATTAATTAAAATTAAATGTATGTTCACATGCGAGACGAACACGTCGATAACTAGATAACATGACTTGGTATTTACAGAATATAATGGGCGGCCGCGCCAGTCAAGAGGCATACCTCGCTCAGCAGAGACAAAATGCACGGCCCCAGTACATTCAGGTACAGTACCAAATTAAACAGTTATTTAGAGCCTGGGATGCACGGGCACTCGTTACAGTACCCCTGGTCCTACCTCAGCACACATCATTGCCTGATCTTGTGTGTTTTAGTCCATCAAATAGTTCCGTACTAATAAAACTAAGGCACGAGTTGCACAATTTGTTTCATGTGTACGCCTAAATAATTATATCCTAAAGTCTGGCGAGAGATCAATAATTGTATTCGATATTGTATCTTGAACTGTAATGACCACGTTGTCTCCCGCTCCTACAGCAAGCTCCAAACGTGACGATGGGCGGCATGGGCGGCGGCAACGCGTACCCGCGGGCGATGGCGCCGGCGGCGGGCGGCCAGTACCCGCAGCAGATCGCGCAGCAGCGTATGCGCCATATGCTCGCCATGCAGCAGCAGCAGGGGCCGCTGGTGCAGCATCTGCAGCGCCACCAGTACCCGCAGCAGCCCTACTAGACATACGCAACACGCAGCCCTACTGCTCACCGCACGCAGATTATGTACCCGCAGCAGCCCTACAAGACTCATATACAAACGCCTACTTAGTAGCAGGTTGTACCATGCTGCATTGCAGTAGAATTGAGCCAGTACCACCGGGGATGGCTTGTGAATATGCGGTGGCCCATTGGAAGGGAGGAGGAAGGGAGGGCAAGGCATATGTATGACAATAACGCGGATGTCTTTGGATGTCGGTAGTCATCCAAAAGCCCCGGTTGCTCGTTTGCCCCTGTATACTATAAAATATTTTTTTCCGGTGGCGTTCTCCGTTACACAATTTCAAAAGCTTGGGTCGACAAAAAATTAAAGGATTCCCCGTCGATGAATGAATTTATATTAGCTTCTTACTATTGAAAATATTTTCACGAAATTCAAATATTTTCTCGGCATTGATTCAAAAATACCAAGATACACAGTCGGCGTCTCAAAACCGTTCCGTATAAAAGACGTGCACAATGTCAAACCCAGTACTGAGTACTGGTACTCATGTGACACACATAGCGCAGCACTGTTTAGACACAGCCTAAAGACACCGCCATCAATTTAGTGTTCGTTGACGTGCGTTTTCAAATAAGTGTCTGTGATCATGCTATGTGCAGACTAGCACCGTTCGGCAGTTTCACCTTCCTCTTATAGAATAGGGAGCAAATGAAAAATCGCAGCCTTTTTACGACTACTGACGCGCTTGAACATCCACATAGTAACTATGCCCATGCGTTGTCCTCCTTCACCCC
>JAFELO010000137.1:134296-200335 GCA_017140195.1 Eumaeus atala
CCCCCCCCCCACAATGGGCCACCACCTACTCACAAACCGCACGAAACGGTATTATGTGAGCAAGAGGTACATCCCCGGTCGTGTCGGCCCAATTCCGTTGCATGGGAGGATGTAGTGTCATGCACTATGCATGGCACTACCTCCTCCTCTGCGGCATGACACTACCTCTTCCTAAGTCTTACTTTAAAATTATATTAATGGGTAGATTTAAGTATTATAGTAATGGGTAGATTTAAGTCATTGTGAAGAAACTCTTTTTATTTTTGTAAGAGGTATTGCTACATTGCGGCCCAATTTCGTCGGCACGGCCACAGAGGTACATGGCGCTCACATGATACGCCACAAAGCGAGAGTATTTGATTTGACGCATTTCGTGCAACTTATAAGTTTCTGGGGGTCCATTTAAGGGGAAGATGGTAGCAAGCAAATATGTCTGCATAACAATTATGTGGATGTCTATGTTCGTGGGTAGTCACCAAAAATAGACTAGCTTTAACATCAATCACCGTATACATATGCAATTATGTTACCCTTGGAGACGTTAATATTTAACATGTAAAACCGAAATGTATTATTTATTATTATAGGCACTTAAAGACAAATTTATTTGCATCTTACTATGTTAATTAACTTGAAGATGTAATTTATATAACAAATAAGATGTGTAAACATTTCGATTTCACTACATCTTTCAAGAAACAGTACTAAGATTAAACGGGAAAGAATGTTAGCTGTCAAATGTATGCTTAGGTGTTTATGGAAATGGCCAAACATTTTCCTATTTCTGACGTTTACAGTTAACGCTGTATAAAAACTCAGTATTCCATAATATCGTAGTAGTAAAGTTTTGGAATTAAAAAAAAGAGTCTAGAAATTATTAAAAACGGTGGGCCAAAGCTTTTTTTTTTTCGGTTGACTGTTAAAAAATTAATATTGTTTCAAAAGCTGTAAAAAATAGTTTTGTAATTGTATTTACAAATAGTGTAATAGTGGGGTAGGTAACTTATATATTTATTAGCATGTCATTAAATACATATTCCACACTTGTCACCATGACAATGATATTCATGCCCACAGTTGTTTCGTTACGTATGGGTTGGTGGTAATTAATGATTATATCCAAATATAATTTGGTAATAACTCCCATGTAGACTTAAGATTCTTTACAGTAAATAGACCGATTATTTATTAAACTACTGATAGTAGTAATCACTTTTAGATTTTTATATTATCTAGTACAATTCATAGACATAACATAGAATTTAAGGTATGTGTAAATGTAATTAATGTGAAATATAGGAAGATAATTTACAATACTGTGCATTTTTTTCCTTATAATAAATTTTATAGTCGAATTCCAGTAAGAGCACCTTATTCTTATCACATTTATTACTAGGGCCATATTTAAAATATCCTCCAACTAAGCAGGATGTACACAAACAGTAGCTTGCAAGTGTGTATGCACATGATCAGGTAGATATTGGTCAAGACTACTTGTGCTTATCGTATACTACTATCTACAATAAAGGTACTGTATCCTGAAATACTACAGTAAACATGACAACAACCAAACCTGTCGTGTATACAAGTTCTTTCAGATAGGTATTGGTCGTGAGTACTCCTAGTCGACGGAAGTATTTTTGACCGATACCTACTCGACACTTAATTTCAAAGCATCGATACCAGAAGTACTTGGCATCGGAATAAAAATATCGAATAAGTATACCTTTTTTTAATTCTCGTTTCAACCCTATTCTTCCGGGCAGTAATGAAACGATACAGTATCTAACTTTAAAGTATCGATACTTATCGGTATCGGTTATGAACTCCATTTTTTTAGGAAGAGATAGTGCCACTGTATTGGAGGAGGTTGCTCATGCTGTATAGGATGAGGTAGTGCCATGCTGCATAAGAAGAGGTAGTGCCATGCTGCATAAGAAGAGGTAGTGCCATGCATAGTACATGACACTATATCCTCCTATGCAACGGAATTGGGCCGACACAACCGGGGTGGTACCTCTCGCTCACATAACACCGCCACTAAGTGACATCTTAAGCGTCGCATTTTGTGTTGTTATAGACAAAGGCAGAGCGTAAGCCACTCTTGCTGTTTCTTTCACCTGAGACAGCCACGTATTATGCTGGCTTTTTCTACACTATCTCTATAATTCGGACACTATGCTATCAGATATATACGTTGTTTATGAGTACTCATAATGATTACGAGTTCTTGTATTAGAGTATTGGCCGATACCTACTCGATACTTCGTTTGAAAGTATCGGTCACAGAGATATCGATACCATGATATCAGAAGAAAACTTAGATCATTTAATGTAATATTAAATTATATAAGTCAGGAAAGTAAAGGGAATGTTCTTATATTTACTCGTATCGTAGATCGTTATATCGATATCCCGATTCATCCCTAGTCAAATCATATTTGTCAATGTCATATTTCGTTTAATCAAAATTCAAAACACAACAATGAGATTTTGAGAGGTTATTTTACTTGTTTTTAAGTATTTGAATTTAAAACTTACACGTATATTAAGATGTATCTTAATTTAAGTATAAATAGATTAAACAAAAGTCTTTTAGTTAAGAATGTTTTCAGGAATTCCTATAAGTATGTAATAATCAAACACATTCATAGCTTAGGTTTAGAAGACATTCCTAAAATAAGCGTAAGTGATATTAGAAAACTATTACGCCAAAAAGGATTTGCTGTTCAAGATGGCTTCACGGCTCTAACAACAAAGTGTACGATTTGTCAATCTACAGAAGAGCAAAAAAAAAGTGAAAATAAATTGTATGTCAACAAAACTACAGGTCAACATAGCTACTACCTATTTAATAATTTCCCATAGCCAAACATATATGTGCTGAAGTTGCATTATAATTATGAAGCTGATGGTGATTAGAACAATAAATAATAAAACAAATAAATTATTTCTGTTTTACCAGTACACTATGTCTTACTTTGTGCATGTTCTGCTCATATAGTGGTACTGATATTATAGTATATTAGTCTGCTGAAAATCAATTGTATGTAATAATTTTCATATATGGATAAACACCTACTCAATTATTTACAAAAAGGATTTATTATTTCAGGTAGTTTTATGTGTCCAAAATGTAATGTATATGGAGAGTGGAATACACTAGAAAGAATTATAAAAAAAACTAAATTAGAAAGTTCTGTCAAAGACTATATTGAACGATTACAAAAAGAAGTAATAGAATTTCAAAATAAATGGCAGAAGATTGTTGAAGAAACTAGTCCTATATCAAGTTTAAATGAACAAGAGGTCATAAACTTATTCCGGCTATTTGAGTACCCAGCAAGTATTAATTTTTTTGTTGAATATTTTAATGTAAACCAAAAAAGTTTTGATGTTGGCACCAATCTGTAAAATGTGAGTGGACACAATTGTATTACATACTTAACAGTTGTGTTGCATCTTTCTTCTGACCACAAAATCGATATAAAGTCAGGATAAGAAGACACAAAAGAATATATTTCATAGTTGATGTATTTTACCATCAACAACTACAACATATATGCCAAGTAAAGGGAGAGTAACACAAAAAACCTATTACCGGTTAGTCTGTTAGCAACTTAGCTGGTAAATATACTGCAAATTTCGTCTTCACAGGTTGCAGTTAGAAGCAATTAATAAAAACCATTTATATGACACTTAAGATTTAAGTATTGAATAGCTACTTGTCATAGTAGTAACCTGTGAAAACGGCTCTTAATCTAAAGACAATTGAAAAACTATTTTTGGAGTTTTCTTAGGATGTGATTTGTATCTAAGGAATTAAATTTACTTCTTGAATTTAAAATTAATAAGAGAGAGAAATTTTATTTTCAAGTGTTTAACAAAAACATAACATACTTATATCTAATGTATCAATCTATAATCTGTCACTAATGGAAATATAAGAGATGAAAGTTTCATCTTCGGTTATAAGTTTTGATAATACTTAAATAGTATCTGTTGTATGTACCGAAATGCACTGGCACATTAAGATTGTACTTCAGTTGTACATCATTGCTGATACAAAATACTTTTTTATATTCTATTAACGAAATATAGTTTATTTCAGTATCACAATGATGCCACCAAAGTATTATCTGATGTTAGAGTATCAGAAGACCACACAGTATTATACTTTCCACTCACAAACTCCCTTGAAAAGATTGTTGGATACAGAAGAATTCAGGCTGGACGGGAAGAGGAACCTGAAAGTTATGGACTACACACAGCTGGTTTATTTCAATGCAGAGCCACCAAGACTTCTAGAAGTGATCAAGCCATACTAGTGCCTAATATACAAGATGTATTACATTTAGCAGAAAATAAAGTTCCAGGTTTGCATCTTTTTTTTTATTATATAATCACAAAATTATTTCTATCAATTATAACATCCTGAATTGACAAAAATATACCTCCTTATGTACAATAATGTATACAAATAATGTCTGATACGTGGATCGCAGCCAAATGGGCCCTGCATGACTGGGGAGGTATCCTGTGGCTCTCACAATACAGCCATAAAGTGACAACTGTGCAACAGCAGTTATGAGTGTTCATTTATCTGTACTATATACAAAAAATACTTTGTAACTTATTATAAAAAAAATATAAAGGTTCCATGTTTATATTATACTTTAAATGAAAAAAATAATTATACATATTTCAGGCACCTTGATTTGGTTAAACAACTGCA
The DNA here is from genome assembly GCA_017140195.1 of Eumaeus atala. Lineage (NCBI taxonomy): Eukaryota > Metazoa > Arthropoda > Insecta > Lepidoptera > Lycaenidae > Eumaeus > Eumaeus atala. The sequence continues at coordinate 139,032 of JAFELO010000137.1, forward strand.
GTTTGCCGCCGGTAGTACTGCCAGCACTGGAGAATCACCAGCGCTTGTGCCTCTGGGGTGACTGGGACAATATGCGAGCAGTTGCTGAAAAACTTGGAGAACGAAGATGTTGCTTTGTTAGGTGTGTATAACCTCATTGTGATATACTGACTTACAAAAGGCTCAAATGAGATGGAATAATAATGTAAGAAAACTCTTTTAAAGATTTTATCACGGTTTATTTTAGTAGTTTTACAATCCTGACGTTTTAGAAGCATTACAGCAATGAAACTCACAAGATACTTAGTTTTTCTCTACAGTTTGTAGTCACGGATTGGCTGAGGTGACAGATGTCCTGATTTCATAGGTTATTAAAGTACCCGAAGATTTATAATTATTATATTTTTTATGATTAACATAGAACTATTTCTACAAACAAGTCTTAGTTATACCGGAAATGTTGACCACCAAATAAGAATGCTTAAAGATGGTGATTATCACAAGACATGTTAAGAATCGTGTAACTCGAATAATTAAAACACTAAGTTCGCCTACTTAAAGTGATGGAGCTAAAAGTTATTCAGTGGAACTGTCGCAGTATTATTCCGAAAAAGTCAGAATTTAGAGTCATTTTTGTATAAAGAAAATATTCATTTTTGCATTTGTTCAGAAACTTGGTTGTCAGAGGTTAAATCTTTCAATGTATTTCATTTCTGCTGTTTTAGAAAAGATCGAGGAAATGGTTCCGGGGGTTTAATTATACTAGTCCATTATTCTCTTCCAGCTAGAGCAAATGATTTAAGATTACCACTCAATAAACTAGATATTTTATGTATTGAGTTACTCAATCAATCAGCACTTTAAATACGTGTTGGGTGTGTACTCTCCGAGTAGTGTATGAACAGGTAGACGAGATTATGATATTTTCTCTCTTTAGAAATAAAACTTATAGTAGGAGACTGGCAGAGGTCGTTTAATCACAGGAAGCTCTTCAGACCATGGTTATTCTTTTTTGAACGATGGAAGCTCTACTAGTATTAGCAACATACATGATAGGATTCTTTTCCCCCACTTATAATCGTTTGCTACTTCGGATTTATTGCTTGATTGCTCCTGGTCTGTAATGAAAATTTAGGAAGTGATCATTCACTTATTTGCATAAATATTAAATCTATCTTGCTTCAGAATTTTACTATAAAACGTAATGTGAAAGAGCAAATTCAGTCAAATATAACAAAGATATTGACTCCAAATGTAATAATAATGTTCCTATTAATTCCAATGTTCAGGAAAGCTATGACAGATTTCTTGATACAATCAACGGCTCGGCGGACAAATTTATCCCTCTCACACGAATCAATAAAAGTTAAGTATCAAAATTTAAACCGAAACCTTGGTGGAATCAAGAATTATCAAAGGATGTAGCAGAAAGAAGACTCGCCCTAAAAACATTTCGTAAAAATCGTGCAAATGAGAATTATTCGGTTTTAAAGGAAAAGACAATTAGTCACTGCTCGCAAATTAATTCGTCAGGCAAAATTGGCATCATGGCAAAAATTTTGTGATAGTATGAATCTAAATTCTACACGCAGTGAGATGTGGCGCAAGCGTTATCCGAATCGATCATATTTTTGATTTTCCTCCCTTTAATCAAGGAACAAATACTTATGAAACCGACAGGAAATAGCCTGCAACCAACAAAAACTTTATTGCTACTAAGTATAGTAACTACGTCCACATTTATAAAGACGATTCAAAATCTTTAGGTAACGGGGGTCGCGCATTTTATAATACTCGTGTATCAAATAAAGTCTCAATTTCCTATAGATAATAATAATCTAACCAGCATTGAACTAATAGGCACTCTTCAAGCACTGGCTTATATAAGAAGCGCTATTTACCAGCAAATCCTTATTGTAACCTACTCTAAAAATGGCTAGGACTGAGGCTTTCCGCATTATTAAGTGTATTTACGAATTAATTCATAATGGGATTAACGTTTGTCTGCCATCACATGTTGGTATTATAGGCAATGATGTGGTTGATGCCTTGGCGAAAACCGAGATTACAGTATAAACGCTTGCTTTAATGATTTTGTAGGATCTGTTAAAAAGAGTTTTTATGAGGAATGGGGTAAATACTTCCAACAAATATCAAAGAACTCGGGTATTTGGTACAGGACCTTTGTTAACAAACCACCCAAGGTACATGGATTCGAAAATCAGCAAAAGGATACAACGCTCTGTTTTCGCATTCGTTCAAATCACATTCCACTGAATGGTTTTCCTTTCCTAATGGGTAAAATGACCAACTCTAACTGTACAACATGCAACCGACATGAAGACTTATATCGTCTTCTTATAGAATGTGATAGAAACGAATTTCTCCGACAAGAATTTATGATGGACACTAAATGTAAAGCTGATTTTTTCTTTTTTATACATAATAGCGTTAGTTCTAATTTTAAATTAGAACATAGTAACAGATTCTTAAGTTTTGCTATCCATTCGTTATATATAGAGGGGATTTAGAGTTAAGTTTATAATTATTTTTTCAGTAGATGTAAGGCTGACTTAATCTTATGATTATAGCCTTTAGATAAAGATAAAAAAAAGACATCGAACAAATCTGTTAAAGTAGTTTTATTGCATTGTGTATCATTCGCCTTAACTTAAGAAATCATTAGCCACGTAATGATTTCTCCAGTGAGTAAAATTATTTCCCAATAAATCCCACATATGTTTTTAATTTTATTACAAGTGTTGGTGAGTTTTAACCAAGTTTAAGTAAGATTATAATCAGATCAGCTTGTATGGGCATTTGTGGCCCAATGTACACAGGAACTTAAGATTCTCAGCTGTGTATTTTTTATAGTTTATCGTACTAGTACAATAATTGCGTAAGTTTCGAAGGATGTATGAATGCTTATTACTCCATCTCTCCAAAACTATTGAACGCATTTTGATGAAACTTTGCAATTTTGTAGCGTATGTACCAGAATAACACGGATATAAAAATACGCAGACAAAGTCGCCGGCAAAGTCTAGTCCGTAGTAAATATTAGATTCTAGGATAGTTGATAAGTTTACCATTTCCAGCTTGTGAAAAAAAATCAATCCATCTGATTATTAACACAGCTCGCAGAACTGGTAACCGTCGGGGAAGGAAGGTTCTCGAGTGGCGGCATGGCACGGTGGACTGACTTGGTTAAGGAGGCGGGGAGCCGCTGCATACAAGTGGCTCGTGACCGTGACCTGTGGGGCTCCTTGGAGGAGGAGGGGACGTCGTCCGGCTCATGACCATGATGAGCAATAAACGTTGAGCACTTTTATGTGTGTCAATGTATTGTGTTTGCGTGTGTGTGTGTGTATGTGAGAGTTAAAACTAAGCTTTGGAGTTAGTGGTGCTGGATGGATGGCACGGCCACATAACGAGTATATATATGTATATAAAATTTCTCGATATAGACCAACTGATGGTCTGGTGACGGCGTCGGAGGCCGCACAGGCTCGCCTGCCTCTGAAAACGCTGGTCTCGGAGGCGAAGCCGGCGGCGCACCGCTCCATCACCACCTTCGCAGCCCTTCGGGACGATGTGTACGCAGAGCTCACTAACATTGATAAGGTACTATCTCTTTCACCTTGTTGTGGATTGAGGCAGTTGTTTTAATTAAACAAGCCTCAGCATTAACATAAACAAGGCATATGATGAATGAAGATAACAGTAGCGAACTTTCCTATAAAATTGTGCAATAGCCGACAACATTTTAAAAACCATTTCAGAATATTTAATGGCCCTATGGAACCTGTACAAATTTTACTTTTGATTCTGTAAAGTGTTTGTTTTAAAATTAGAATTAATTATTCAGAATTTTAGTAACCCGCGAATACGCTTCTTTGTGCAAGATGGCGTTCCGTGTCTATGGGCAGCGGTAGCCACTACCCAGTTGCTCGTTTGCCCCCTATCTCATGAAAAACTTGTTCCATTGACGACACATGCTTGTAAACAAACGTCAATATGTGTATGCGTTATGTAAGATTCTCAGAAATGTTATAATTTAAAAAATATATAAAAGAGATGAGTTAATCCTTCCAATGAGTCCAAGTCAGTTAGAGGTTCCTTTTACAATTATTAATAAAAGAAAGAACATATTTTTATTCTTGAAAAAAAAAACGTATCGGAAAGAAAAAGTATCATGGTAGGTATGTTGCTTTTAAATAAAATTTAAAAGAAAAACAATTTATTTCGGATAACTATAATAGCCATATATGGTTAGTAAAATTAAGAGCTTAATACTAGTGTTAGTTACAATTATAAATAATAAGTTAGATAAAAAATTACTATTAATAATATTTTTATTTATTCGGTGAAAGCGCGATGCTAGTCTACTTGACTGCGTGTAACTTTATCCAATGGGCCAGCGTCGCCGAGTCACATCTATCTACCAACGCCTTTTGGATGGTGTTGGCACTATCACCCACCCTCATTAGTGAGGAAGCGCTACGTTTGCGCATAATGGCAGCGAAACCATCGTTATGAGCGTCCGCGAACATGCCGGAGGCGCTACACCAGCGCGGCAACCCCATCTACATCCTAAACGCGTTGTTATTGTGCACGCGCCAGTCACTGTATGCCCTGCGTGTATAGTTAACCCACATACCGCAAGCATAAAAAGGTTGACAATATTTTTTGAAAACATTTAGCTTCACTTCTTTAGTGCAATGTGCGAATCTGCGGGCCAACATATTACAGCGAGCAGACAACGACCTACGCTCCTTTTCAATGTCTTAAGTTATCTTGCATATCCGCGGTGATGCAGTGACCCAACTACTTAAACCTATCTACATTTTTCAAACTAGTTTTCAGAGCGAAAACCGTACCAGCACAGAGTATACATCGAACATTAAAGATTAATACCTCATTTCGTGTGCATGTCTGCGTCATAATTTCTACGGGAGTGAACGGATTTTGATGCGGTTGCGCTAAACTGTGTGCAGGTGCGCGGTGTGAAATGGCGTCGTTTTCCCGCGCTGACGCGTCTGCTGGGCGGGCACCGGCGCGGCGAGCTGACCGTGCTCACCGGCCCCACCGGCTGCGGCAAGACCACGCTCTGCGCGGAGATGTCGCTGGACCTGGCGGAGCAGGGGGTGAGGACTTTACACATTGAACGTCATGTAGGGCGTGATAGTGAGAGTCATAAGTTTGGAAGAGAAAGTTGTGCCCTGGTAGATACCTATGTCCAATAGTGGACTAACTTTTGGAAGTGGTATTGCCATGCAGTATAGGAGGAGGCAGTACCTGGTGCATGACACTACTTCCTCCTATGAAACGGAATTGGGCCGGCACGAGCGGGGAAGTACCTCTCGCTCACATAATACCGCCTTGAAGTACACCGGGACGCATATGCGGATGTTAGTGGCCGTCGGTAGTCTCCAGATGGCTACGGCTCATATGTTTGCTCTGAGGTTCATTCGCTAAGTGATAGGTTCGAAAACGCCTTGTGTGAGTCCTTTTTTTTCTTATGAGACTTGCTTTTGAAATTCTATCGTTCTCAACATTTTGCCTCCTCCAAAAGTCGCATCGGCCAATCATTTGGAGAAATCCAAGGGGGCCAGGACGGAAACCTCCTCTAAATTGCACTGTCTTAACGTCGGTGGGGTGTATGTGGTGCGGGGCAACTCTCCTCTTGAGGTGGAGTCCTCGGGGTCCGACTGGCCATCGAAATGCCCTGATGACTTGTTGTCGGAGCACTTGACCGAAAGAGGATGCCGCTGATCGTAACCGCGCTGGCTCTAGTAGGTAGGTGTGCGGCACTATATTGTCCCGCGAAACTTTTTGTTGCGACACGGAACCTCAGGTTCAGTGGCTGAGCACGCTCACCGCTAGACCACGAGACAGTTATGGTGTCCCTACTGCGCAGGTGAACACACTATGGGGCAGTTTCGAGATCCGCAACTCGCGCCTGGCGCGCACGATGCTGCAGCAGCACGCCGGGTTGCCGCTGGAGCAGCACCTGCACAGCTTCGCGCAGCTTGCCGACGACTTCCAGAAGCTGCCCATCTACTACCTGGCCTTCCACGGGCAGCAGCCGCTGAAGGTGGTTATGGAGGTAAGATGTCGGATATGTAGTCGTGTATCGTGCGGTTTTCACAAAAAATACATGTGTAGGGCTTTTTAAAAATAGCTATCATATGTGAGATAAGTGGCCGGTTCCAGAGGTTCCACATAAAGTCCCGATTGTAGATTTTAGGTTTCAAATTTCTATTTTACAAATAAATATATTTCTATTTCTACATGTTCTGATTGAATGTAATTAATAAGAAGTATCAATGTGGTTGTTAAGAGTTAAGTATCGACTAGTTGACACTATAATTGTAACCTGTGAAATAATGTGGACCATGGACACCTTATGGCCTTGGTTTGTGATTAGCAGACAGAATAGGTAGCTTGTGTTATCAAAATCATTCGCCACACAAATACTGATCAAACTCAAACTCGACTGGCTATCAAAACATCTGTGGGGGTACTTGCAATTGCTGATGGTAACATTTTAGATATATTTTAAGTTGGTACCTGTATAATTTTCAATATGAAATTTGTATATACAATATTATGACAGAAAAGGTGAAGGTATGCCATTGTTTATGAATCATTCAACAAAAGCTACTATATAAAATTAATTTATTTTCGTTTATGAATTGATATCGTTATCTGCTCCAGTAGCGAATATATATAAGAGGGGTCTTTGATCTCTGTGTCCTGTTTCGTTGAAAAAAAAAAACAAAACATTTTTTTATTAATATAAACAATATTTGATTGTCTATAAATATATCCATATTCTTATATATAGTAAATGTCTGAAATACGATAAATTCCATTTGCGTGCGCGCCTTTTATTTGGCGTGCATGCATGTTGCGTATGTGAGTGCGCGCGGGTAGGCGTGCGTATGTGTATACGGTGTGGGCATTATATTAACCGCGAAGCAGAAAGAGTTTCGTACCCTTACTTTTAGTGACTTTCTCTTTCTCTCCGGCAAAAGTATGCATCTCTTCACCGCTTTCTTTACCGGACTTTATGGTATTATCCGGATTGTGACGAACTGTCTTCTTGTCATTTCCGCCTACCCTCATGTTTTTATATGTTTATGTCAGGCGGTGGAGCACGCGCGCTACATGCACGACATAGCGCACGTGGTGGTAGACAACGTGCAATTCATGCTGGGGCTCGACGAGCGAGAGGACCGGTTCCTGCGCCAGGACGCGGTCGTCGCCGCGTTCCGCACCTTCGCCACCGCAAGACACACGCACGTCACGCTCGTCATGCATCCCAGGAAGGTATGTTTGTGCCCTCCTCCTGCCCTCCCCCTCTCTCTCCCTAAAAGGGTTTACCCGAAACACTGGTGCCCAAATTAAATATATATTTGAGTACATTTTCTCATTCCGAGCGTGATCATTACATTAGCAAAAGCGTTCGTCCTCGCCGAAGGCTTCCTACTTGTATATCTTACATAATAAGAGAAAGTGGTCGTGCCCGTCATCCAATAAGAATCTTCATGTGCAAAGCTGAAGTAGACTAATAAATGTCTAGTCCCAGCATACACTTACACTAGCTACTGGGGCATAACAAATAAACACCACAAATTACGACACTGGCCCCTTGGTGGAGGCCAACGCTTCTGATTACCAACGAGATACCGTATTCGGATGTCTATGGGCGTCGGTAGTCGTCGAAAGTCTCCAATTAATGGTTTGTCGTCCCTATACAATAAAACCGAAATTAATTCTAGGAACGCGACTCTGAAGATTTATCGACGAGCTCCATATTTGGCAGCGCCAAGGCGTCGCAGGAGGCAGACAACGTCCTGATAATCCAGGTGACTGTTATCTATTGAGGTCAACGCCTATTCGCTTATCAATGTCATTGATATTGCTAATCTTATGTCTCTAGTGGCCACTGTTTGATTTATTACGGTCACTTTGTGTGTTGTTACGTTTGATAATAAAACACTGATATTCTTAATTACTGTGTAAATAATTTGAGAAACATAATTATTGTTGTCATCGGCCAATTGATACTTCATTTGACTGAATCCTTACTAACACTAGCAGCGCCCAGTTGTATCACTAGTAACATTGTTCAATTCCATATAAAGTTCACCCATAAGGGATTGAATTTCTAAAAGTCCTTTCTTAACGAATTCACATAGTTTTGTTTGTGGGTTGATAAATAAGAAAATCAGGTTTAATGTAAATGTAAAGCTGAAGACGTTTGGTTGAACGCACTAATGTCAAGCAATGGTCCGATTTGCAAAATTCTTTTGGGTATTCAGTACACAAGTCATAGACCACCGGGCTGGGCCAGTGAATAGTAGATTTGCCACACTCACTGTTGTAAATGGATTCGTAAAGATTGTACCGAGCACTATACCACGAACGTTATCGAATTCCACCAAGGTCAAGGGTATATTTATAACACTACTGCTTATTGAAATCATTCATTTTTATTGTTGATAAAGATGCAATTGAAATAAAGCTATTTTACTATTTTAAGAGGTACCAAACTCGATAAATTTATGATTGTTGATTGTTCACATAGCTCCTTCTACGCGAAGGAAATTTACTGTATCTTACTGGAGTATAATTCGGATATGCTGGCAGCACCTACATATGATAGGTTACTTTCCAAAGTTAGATTGTAAACACTAGGTTAGCTAACTAGAGCAAAAATATGCTTTGTATTTTTTTTTTTTCATTTATTAAGTGTTGTTTTCATAAACAGGATAAAAGACTGACAGCTGTTCGCGGTAAGAAATACTTACAAGTTGCTAAAAACAGATATAGTGGAGACCTCGGGATTGTGCCATTAGACTTTGAAAAGGATTCCCTCAGCTATCAGTCAAAGAAAAAGTCTAAAAAACACGATGAACCTGACAAACAACTAGACGACAGCTTAGAAGAATTTTCCTTAGAAGACCCTCACATAGTCAAGTCATATAGTCAGTCAGGTCATAGAACATCTAAAAGTTCCAAAAACACACACAGTGATGCTAACAGTTATTTAAGTGATATATTGAACCTAAACAGAACTAGATAAACAGTGTTATATGATAAATGTTCTGTAATGATAAGTATTAAACATAATTTATACCTTTATTGATACATACTTGTAATGATGCCAATGCTTTCAGATTAAATTTATTATTAAATATGTATTACATAGCAGTTGTTTCATTTTAAAGATAAATAAAATCAACAATTTTACTTACATAAAATTTATTATTAAATACACTTTTTTCACTAATAAAAATATATTTATATTTTTCATATGATTTGTCTACATAATAATAATCATTATATATTATTTTTTTATTACATCTAGGTGTTTATTTACTAATTAACTTATACTGGCACAATTCAACTCTAGTATGTAAGAGATTTCAAATTTTAAAGAACATCAATTCATAGCCACATTTAGTGTTTAGAGCCCAATGCCAAGTAGTTGAAGATACAGAATAATACTTCAAGAATTACGGTCATCCATCTCTCAAAGGTGGAAAAATCACATTCATAGCACATAAATCTCTACACTTGTGAATGAAAGTGTAATTTAATACACAAGTGTACATATTAAATATAATAATATTAATATGTATTGCACCACCACTCTTAAAATATAATGAAGGATTAGACACATATGTAACACATAAATAGATCACTTTCTAATATTTACTTTATACAATTTGTCTGGAGTGCATCAACTAAGGAATCATTTGTGCGATCCTGTTTCCTTTTACACTTTGGACAAGGCATGCTTTCATTAAGACACTTAGAATGAAACACACTTGAACACTCATTGCAGCGATATGTTGAGCCTGTTTCAAAGGGGTACAATATTTTAGGGTTGCGACAAACTTCACAAATAAAACCCTTCTGACTACATAGCCAACAATCGAGAACATGTGATTTTGCAAAATTAACTACCTTTTCCAGTTGCAAAATTAAAGAGCTATTTGGTATTTGAGCCAAATCAGATATAGTATACAAATGAACGTGATCATACAGATATTCTCTTGGCCATACTCGCTTTTGCAACTCCTCAATGACAGGCTCTCGGCATGTGAATATGTATGCCCTTAAAAAATTTAATTGTATTCTTAGCTCTTGCAAATGTGCCATGTCAGAAACACCACAATATATCTTTGGATTGAGTTTCTTCATGTCTATCCATGGATGATGTTGAAATTCCAATAGAAATGATGCTGATTTTTTTGAAACTGGGTATCTTTTAAAATCCCAGTTATGTATAACCCTGGCAGGAATTATGAAAACATTGGGGTCCATACAGTTGGAGCAGAAATACTCACCAGTATAGCCACACACCTTTGCTTTTGAAACTGTACTCCCAAGTAAATCTTGGCATCCGTTACATTGATAATTTTGAAAGTCCAACCCCTTTTCTCTTGATAGATCACCTAATTGTTTTATCATTGCCTGCAACTCTGAAGGAGTAAAATAGTTTGTTGTGGAACTCGGTATCACCTCAAAACCTAATCCTTGCAATGCAGAATCATCCGGAGATGAGGTTTCTTCTATAACACTATGACAAACAGTGTTATCATTAGAAGTAAGTTTTAATTCTTTATGAATATCTTTCATAATATCTCTAAGATTTGGTGCATTTCCAGTGTTAACATCACAAAGATTTGAATTATCTATTAGTGATGACAAGCTTCTTAACTCTGGTGTTTTGATCATACTACTCCCATGTGAGGAGTTAGAATTCATTGAAATATTCATCTCATCATCATTAGACCATCCTTTACCAATGAGTGAATTACCAGTAACAATAACATCAGATGGTGCTACAAATTCACCAGATTCTATAGATGAAGAGTAAATTAATTTTGGATCAGATGAGTCCTGACTACTACCGGTTATATCTACACCTTCTGAAACCAATGCTTCTACTTTTTCCTGTTTTATTTCATCCATTATTTCCTTATCAGGAATATGATTAAATTTACTGGTGTCTATAGTACTTTTAATTACATTCTCTTCTTTTTTATTTTTGTTTCCAGAAATCAAGCCAGTTTTTGATGTAGAAGTTTTGCTGTCTGGACTACTAGAAAGGATGAAATTGAGTGCTTCATCTTCATTTAGAGCAAGTGCTTTACCTAAGCCCATAATCATCGATGAATGTGTGGGAGTTGTAGCTAATTTAGGTTTAACTTCAGTTGTTAATGTACTAGCTACATCAAGACCTGCACTAATAGGAGCAACTCTAATCGTTGGTAACAATATACCAGCCTGCATTAGGACCTGTTCCGGCCATTGATTCAGCAAACTTGAGTTAATTGGTAAGTTGAACTGGACACACGTTTCTAGGCCTTCAATGAGCTTCTGAGCGACCTCTAAAATCTCATTATCACAAACAAAAGCACCTCTATTGTAGAATGGTTTCACCGCAGGGATATTCTTAAGTAAGGTAGACATATATGAAGACAATAAGCATTCGTTCAAAGCTATTCTCAGCCATGCTCGACACTGTCCTATTTCTGTAGTTATTTGTGGCAAAGACGATATTTGGTCGACGTTTTGTCTGTGGGATAATACCAGTATAAGGGGCCAAAAACTTGACTGAGGACGATAATCTGGATCCGCAGTTATAACATTCTTAGCTTTCCGTAAAAATGTATCTTTTAAACCATGAAGAAATACTGCTTCAAGAGCCATACACAAAGTGTTTGTTGAATCAGATGATCCTAAAACACTATGAAAATTTTCTTCAAATTGGCTGTTGTATTGAATATCTTTTACGCATTCAGACAAATTATTTATTATTGATTCTTTGAGAATATTATCGCGACTATGAATTCGAAAACCAGATGTAACATCTTTAAAAAACGACATGATTAATAATAATTTGCTGTAATCGAATAACGTGTGTTACTGATCAAATAAAATATTGCATTAAAAGTCCACACATCATTTTTTTAAATAGTTATTAATTACAGAGATATTTTGCACAAACAATTAATTAAACGACATACTCTTATTTGACAACAAAGAACTTTTTATATTTGTTTTTTAAGTTTTATTTTTAAAGCAATCGCTCTTATATATTTGCCAATGACAAACTATGGTACCGGTATGTAATGAGAAAATTATTGATATTTTAAGTTAAATTATTAATTTTTGACGAATGTCAAATGACGAATGTAAATTTTGAACAATTTGATAAATGTTTTAACGATTTCACATTCAAATGTCATTGTAAAACATCCGTGATTTTGAATATTTTTTTTTGCAATGTCAACCAAATATGTATGATTTTCCTTTTCTTTTACAAAACAATCAATTTTAGAGATGTGCACAATTTGAACATATTTCCTTGAAATATCAACCTTACGTGCATGAGTACAAGTTGTTTTTACAGAGTGCGTAATCTAACAGTTGCACATCTTTTATATGATCGGGTTTGAGACACTCACTGTATATCTTGGTATTTTTTAAAATCCATGCAATAGACATAAAATGTTTATTATACAGATAATGTTGGATCTATTAATTTAATGATGTGCACAACATAAAGCTCGGTATCTATTATGTGGAATTGCCTTTTCTTTAGCGTGTCCATCGGCGACATATTGGCAAACCTCTATTACAACCAGCAATTTTACATAGAAAGGAAGAAGATATTTGTCAATAAAAGTAATCTGTCGAAAAATATTTATTCTTGCAAAATTTGGGATGTTTTTCAATTTGTTTTGTATAATATTGTATTTCAATAGTTGCTACAGTTCAGCTGAATTCATAACTGATTCAGTAAAACATGCGCAAGGTGATTTACTGTTTGTAAACGAAATCTATGTACTCATTCACTAATGGAATTTTAATATTTACCTATGCATTTTTTCAGAATTGTTATTGTGTCGTAAATGTGGAGCTGATGTAGCGGATTCATATTATATTTTTAGTAAGGATAGTCCTGGGGCTCAAAAAGTACAGAAACAAAACTTATTTGGAAGACAAAACATAACAGTTCAAACATTAGTGAATCCATTTGGTGTCCAGTTTGATCTGATAACTACCGAAAAAGCGAAATGCAAAAATATAGGAGATGTAAATAACTTTTTAGCATTTTATCAAAACTACACACAGAAAGTATTGAACATTAAACAGATTATTGTTTTCTAGAGCCAAGGTGCAGATTCATGGTTTCCTGGCTATACATGGCGCATTTGCACTTGTCCCCACTGTGGCCAGCATTTAGGCTGGACATTTGAAAGTTCAGGTAGCAAATTAGAAATATCTGAAAATGACCCTAATAACAAATTTCATGGACTGATATTAAGCAATGTTCTTGGAGAAAATTGTAAGTATCAATTAAACATAAATTTTTACACTAAATTTAAATTAAAAAGGAATTACAGTGTTAGCAATCACTATAGGATAAGTAATAAATCACTATATATTGTACATGTAGTTCTAAAAGCCCATTTTGTATTTTCAGAAAAGACATACAGAGACTTTCACATTCATAACATTATTGGGACTTGTTTGTCACACTTAAGTACTTTGAATTTTTATTTCAGTTACAGATTCACTTTTAATGATGCCTAAAGTGTTCAAGATGTGAATGTAAGTTAACCAATAAGTGCTGTTTGTTACCTGTAAAAGGAATGAAAGGAAATAAAAGTTGTAACGACTTTGGCTTTTTATTCAAACTATGACCCATATTTAATATAATTAGTTGCAGAATCGTAAGTGTTCAATATCCTAATTCTTTTTAATGAAAATGTGAAATTCCAGAAATAATTGTCATCAAAATCTTTAATACTTCTGTACTTTCACAATTACAATTAGTAAGAGTAAACTATTTCAAGTCCTACTTGATAAAGACAACAATCTTGAATTATAATCAAATGGTTTTGGTGGAATGCCAGATACCTGACAATTACCCAGATAAACTGGTGCATGTTATGTTACCAATTCAAGACAGACTATTGACTCCACTATTAAGGATTCTTACTACACTGGGAGTAAATGCAGGGGAATAGGCCGCATACCAGAGAGATAACAGATATCCATTACATCTGTACTAAAAATAAATGTTTAATTAGTAAGTGTTAGCATAAATCTCACCATTATCAGCCCTTATAGGTCCACTTCTGGACATAGGCCTCTTTCAATGAAAGCGGGTCAGACAACTGGGCTCCTGCTACCATCCATCCTGGACCGGCTACTGCACGGAGATTTTCTTTCCATTCAACAACACTTTTTCTTAAACATGGCGTCCATTCCAGAACCTTACTCTTATTCATTATTACCTTGTTATTCTAAAAATCTCAATGATAATTCTCTTTAATTTTTTATTAATATTAAAATTATGTAATTAAGCAATGTCACAATTCTGCTGCAGTAATTTTGCTAATCTACCTTAAAGGATCTATTGAAGTTTCACAACTGTTGATGAACACTTGAATACACTAACCTTGTCACAATATCAAGAAATAATAAAAGAACTAAACAATAAAAAGCTTTTGTTTATTTCACTACACATTTTCGGTCATTTCTAGACTTATTAGTTTGCTTTATATATACCAAAGTTTTGTATAGTATTTTCTTACACAATAGAATTCCTATTTTCATACCTACATAACACCAATGGTATTTCAAAAGTGAACACTAAGAGATTGTTTTATTTAACTTAACAATCAACCAAACTAAAAAAATGTTAACAGGTGACAAATTTCCCTATTTGTTGATGTTACTCTATTCTATTTGATCTCAATGATTAAACAAATTACATAGTTAAGTTTACATCATACAGTAACACCAATAAATGTTAATTTTTTTTACATGCCAGTGTAAAACAATGAACTAAAAATGAAAATAAATGAGCAATAGTTAGCAGCAGACATACGATTCCACAATTATTAAATATTCTACTTTGCTTTAATTACTTAATGACTAATATGATATAGATTAACCTCCACTTATTTAAATTACTATGTATGTTTTTAATGAGTAACTAAATTATTAGTAACAAGATAGAACTTATAAGCGTAGTTTCTCAATTTATGTAGAAATTTAAATGTAAAAAAATAAATACATCTTGATATGACTTTAAAGTTAAGGGCATATGAAATTGAAAATACTATTTATCATACAGTACATAATCAAAGTTTAATTTTAGTGTCAAAGCTAAAAATGCTCACAATCATTCATATAAATTTTGGAAATGTAAAACAGAAAACAAATGGTTGCGTACTACCAGAAGGACTTAAAGTAGACGCTATTTAATGTGACTATTAATTTTTAGCATCATAATATAAATACTTTTTAAGCACTGGCAAACCTTTGATGTAATGTTTGCGTAGTGGCAGCTGGTGTAGGTGCAAAATTTATACCACCTGGAGATGGTGTTACAGTATTTCCAACACTCTTACCCTGTATCGCTGCAATCTCTTTCTGTAGCTTAGGATTTAGAATCTGTTTATTAATAAATTTACCACCAATCCCTCTTTGAATGCCACCTCGCCCTCTCCCTCTCATTGATCTTCTACTCGAATTAGATTGATTTGACTTATTTGAACCTACAGATTTCACACTACCGGGACCTCTTCTGGTGTTGTACCCTCCATATTGATTATTAAGTTGGGCCAAGTTGTTCTTATTTAAAAAGCCAGCATTTCCAACACTGTTACGGCGTCGCTTCGCAAAGTCATTTGCCACACTGACTGTTAACTGAGAAGCAGAACTTAGGGAGTTATTTCTTGAACGTGTGAAGGTTTGGGATCTGATAATATTGTCATGATGCCGTTGCTCGTTTAGAATCTGATCAGATCTTAGTCCGACATTGCTGTATCTATTTCTTGTTGTTAAGCCTCTTCCACGTTTCAGAATACCTCTTTTAGCAACAGCCAACGGTCTGACAGAGTTGTTAAAATTACTACGAGTTGAAATACCAAGTCTACTATGTACACCGCCTCTGTTATTGTACATAGAATTTGAGCTCTGTAATCTCATTTGGCCTCGTCCTGAAACAAAAAAGAGATGGTTCACATATAAAAAGAGGTAGGAACCAGAAGTTTTAAAATTATGAAACAATCCTTCTAGAATTACGCTATTTAAGTCTTTTACCTCTGCCTCTGTAACGACTGACTAGTGCTGGTACATCAGATTGTATATCCTCTAAGCCAGCCCTTCCCTTGGGCGTTAAACCTCGAAGTTGTGATCTGGAGCGAGAAGCCGATCTTGCTCTCATATTAGAGTAACGTCTCTGTCGGGAAAATGATCGCTGTTGAGAGCGTGACCGTTGCTGAGAGTAAGAACGTTGGTTTGATCGAGATCTTTGCTGGGAGCGAGATCGGTTTTGTGACTGATTACGCCTAGAGACCTGCGACCGCGAACGTGATCTACCCCTCGCACCATTTGGTGTCTCTGGGCGCGATTGTGATCTCCCGCGCCCAACACCGCGCCCACCACCACGACCACCACGGGCTCCTCGGCCTCTACGACCGCGAACAGTCCCGCCACCTCTTCCCCTAGTTCGGCTTACTCTTTTCTGTTGATTCTGCTTAATAATATCATCTGTAAAGAATATTATAAGGTACATATCTTAAAACCATATGGAATGAAAGAAAAGTATCTATTTATATTTTTATAAAGTGACGTCTAATTTTTGTAACCTAAAATAAAAATAATAATTTTGAATACATCACAGCAATTGATATGTATCAATCGTCTACAAATATTTCTTAATTGCTGTGGCTTTTCGATCATAAATATACAAATTGTCGCACCTAATGACATATTTACTGAGTCAGCCATCTTTTAAATGTAACTAAAACACCTTTATTATATAGTAAAATATCAACTTTAAAACTTATTATTTTGTAAATTACAGTAGTAATTTAAAATAATAAACACAAATTCCTAGAGGGAAAGACAACCCTCTAAAAATAAAAATTAACGCTATTTGTCATTAGTTGTCAGAAACGAGAATTATTTTGGGGTCTTTTGACAGATGATGTCAGTAATTTTTCTACATAGTTTGTGAACACATATGGATGTCAGACTTAAGGGTGACTCCAAATGCAAAAAAAACAGTCGACTAAATAGAAAATATTGTTATGACTTTTCGTTTCATGTGATTGTCGATTTAGTAGTTTCTTACCATGCCAATTCGAATATTAATCAATGTATATAACATTACTACTAATACTTACCATATTCCTATACGAACGAGTTGCACGTCGTGCACAGGGTGTTGTACCACGTTGCATCGCGTCGACTACTTATATTAATAGTTACTACTTCAATTTGTATATTAAGTTCATTCGTTGCTTATTTAATTTTTCAAGCTATTTCCTGCGTGCGTGGCCTGAGCCAAGCGTATATTGAAAAAGTTCAATGTGAGTAGTAATCATAAATAAAAACCGTACTAACCGAAAGGATCATTTAAACGAAAACATTTATTTTAATTGACGCAGTGCGAATTCGACATGGGAGAACGAATAAATGTTTCCTTTAGATGACAGGCAATTAAATAATCTTACCTTGTCTATCTAATAGTGCATGCGTAATTTGTAAAATAACTGCAGTCGTACGGAAATACTGGCGCATAAACTATTCAATCGTGGTGCCCAGCCATCATTCGTAATTAATTACATAATGAGTAATAAGCAGTATAAGCCATTTCATTAAGGAAAAGAATCTTAAATATCCGATTTTCAGCTATCTCACTTATAAACTGTTTCTGTGTTTCTCACATTTCATACACCCGTAGACGGTACTCGAAGCAAAAGAATTAACAATACGCACCTTTCTTAAATTAGTTTTTGTTCCTATTTGTAGTTTATTGTTATATAATGTTTAGTTCGTGGTCATAACATGGCCTCCACTTTAGGCTGGCTACTGGACTAGTACAGCTTTATGTAAATCAAGACTCCAACCTATTACTTCTACAAGCGCCTTAGTACTCGAGCTCGAGCCCTAACATCGCGTGATTTTAGCTACTTTATCTTTCTTATCGTCTCGTCTTTAGTTTCTAACGTCTAACATTAACAATGCGATGCTATATGGCAAACCGGTACTTAAACACCTTGTTAATTTAGAATACAAATCTTTCGTAGGCATACTTTGTCATATGATGATATGTGATCATCATCGTTATCAGCCCTATCGGTCCACTGCTGGACGTAGGCCTCTTTCAATGGACGCTAAGACGACCGATGTCCTGCTACTCGCAACCATCCATTCTACCTTGGCCCCGTATGTATCACGTACCTTTTATTGTTTTAAGTTCACCACTGAAGACCTGACCAAACGAATGAGCAAGGATAAATATTTTTCTCTTTGTCACATAATTAAGATTTAAGGGCAGGCTTCCAAGAAATAATTCCGATGCATATCACGGATACGGTGTCCGCAGGTTCCAGCCAGTACGTATTTTATGCAGCCACGCTTGCTACAACCTAAATCTAGGAAGACAGGTAGGTATTTGTGTAGTAGTTTGATCGAATCGTAGTATGCTGCTTATCTATGATATCGTTACCTCTAACGAGTATCGGAAATATCAGTGTCTTATTGTTACGCGAATGCTACTTATTACAATAAACCTACTTGTACGGATTGGCAAAACGTGTTTATGGATCATAATGTATGTTGTGTCCCAACAACACAAGTCCTTCTGACGATTCCTAAATTCTCTATATATAAAACCTACCTAGTTACTAGGGTCAACGTTATTGCCCACAGGACCTACCTCTCTAGATTAGTATTATACAACGCACCAGACGCTTATGGCGTCAGACGAACATATTTTCGGAACCTGTTACCTGACTTTGTTATCATCATCTGCTCATAATCGCAGTAGCTGCTCTAAGATTTTATTATATGAGTAACAGTAAGTAATGTAAAGTTAGTAATTATAAATTTGTAAGAAATCTGACTTTAGGTCAAAACCTATCATCAAATGACATTACAATTATCACCCCACCCCCACCAGCAAGAAAAACACGATTAGGAAATACTCCTGGGTCTATTCCATTTTTCATAGCAGTTCTCGTCGCACTAAGTATGTTACCGTTACCTTAGCCCAGGATTGGTGTTACGGACATACGAGGTGTCTACAGCTTCCGTTCGTCCAACGTCATCGTCGTCGACATCTAGGGGGCAAAGCCAGTTTTCGCGTTGGGCACTCACTAAGCTCAACCGGGAGCTGGCAGAGAAGGCCGCCATCGTTGGCCGTTGGAGTCTCACGCCGCTGTCGGAGTTAGGGGTGAAAGAAGCGGCCGACCGGCTCTGCGACGCATTCACTGCGGTGTGCAGAGCGACCATGCCGCCCGCGAGGAGTCTTCTCCAGCGGCGATCGTTGTACTGGTGGACGACCGAAATATCCGACCTCCGGGTCGCCTGCAATGGGGCCAGAAGTACACTCGGGGCAGGCGTAGACGCTCCCAGGACGTCGACAGGGATGACAGGCCGCGCAGGATCTATGCCGAGAAAGTGAAAGTGAAGGCCATATGCCGAGCCAAGGGGGAGCCAGCTGGAGTTGAGATCTCGAGAGGGATCCCTGGGGCCGACTGTCCACGACTGGGCGCGGAGGTTGTTCCGCGCCCAGTCGTGGAGTGGCGGCAGTCACGGAGATGCTGCAGCCGGAACAACTGGGGTGGATCGTCGGGGAATTATTCCCCGACACACCCGCGGTCTACGTACCCCCCAGGATGGCTCGGCAGACGTCGGACGAGAAGTAGGGTGTTCCGCCACACATCACAGAGGCTGAAATGGACGCGATTCTGAGTCGCCTCCAGTCTAAGAAGAGGGCGCCGGGTCCAGGCGGGGGGCACGGGAGAGCGCTAGCGACCTCTTTCGTGCAACTCGGGAATAACGAACGAAGGAGGAGCTATCTGTAGCGCCCCCAGTAGTGCCCCTGTGTTACGTGTCGGACCGAGAT
This sequence comes from Eumaeus atala, assembly GCA_017140195.1. Taxonomy (NCBI): domain Eukaryota; kingdom Metazoa; phylum Arthropoda; class Insecta; order Lepidoptera; family Lycaenidae; genus Eumaeus; species Eumaeus atala. The sequence goes on from JAFELO010000137.1 coordinate 158,974, forward strand.
AAGAACCCGGCCCATAACATCAAGACACGGCGTCGTGGAGACTGGTCAAAGCGTAGCCCGGGTCCCCGAGGAGGTGAAGGATGGCCTTTTCGCCGAGACCAGCCTGTCGCGGAAGGGATCCTGTTGTCGTTAGATCCGGGACCCCCCCTTAGTAGCGGCTGAAGGCTCCCGTAGGGGTTTTGTTGGTATTGCTACCCAATTGCCGAGTCCAACATAGGTCTGAGGGCCGGGTTCCCAGGCAGGGAACCCGGGTAGGTCCTCATGCGTAAATGCATTCCCCTTCGTAACCAAAAAAAAAGAAAAAAGATTTATGGTACGGGATACCTACAGCCGGAATCGATAATGTATTACCGTTCTTCTTTTTGTACAGTTCATTGTTTTAAGTTCAACGCTGAAAAGCTGATCAAAGGAATGAGCATGGATAAATATTTACTATAAGGCTGTACTATTTACATGGAAGTGAAATCAAAGCACCACCATGAGCAGATATCCGATCGCATATGCCAGCCCAGTGTTCCAGTTTGTCACTATGAGGTCAAACCGGCACCAACCTATTTCGTTAATCAAACTTAATGATATGGGAAAGTAAAGACTTACCTCTCGTTCACACGGGATTTTAACGCGCGTTAAAAAAACGCCCATACATCTGCTCATACAACGGCGATGATTGGCCCCGCATCGGAAGACGGTGTTGGACGGCTTCTCACCTGGTGCACTGACGACTTTTTTAACATGGCGGGGAGTCGCTGGATGCAAGTGGCTCGCGACAGTGACCTATGGCGGTGGCCTATGTAGAGCTGTAGACGTCGTCGGGCTGATGATGATGTATGATCGTGTGAACGAGTGGTTAGGGTACCTTTTTATTCATTCATTTATCTTACATTCATCATCTCGAGTATAACTGTAACGTATACCTAAGCCGCTTCCATCCTCATTACAGTACGGCTGTATGAATGACAAATGCAAGCTACTATGGATAATAAAATTTCGCAAGGTCCCTTTAAAATGTTTGTAAATAATAAAAATACTGAAATAAATTTAAACTTATTTTTAAATTTTATTAACAAAGTGAAATAGGCGAAATAAATAACATTTTAATATATTTTAAAGAAATATTATTTTGTACATTACTTTATATTTCTTATAACATAGAATCATCATATTTTTGAATGTTGATTATTCTAACAATATGGTGTTTAAATTATTTTAAAACTAAAATTAGTTAAATACTCTGTTCATGATATATGTCTTAAATGAATTGCCCACATTTATACGAAGTTATTTTAGTACATAATATAATCTATCTACAATAAAATTACGAGCTGAATTTGTAGAGTGCATCACAGATTACATAATGATTTTCTGCAAGGCCATAAGTTTAGGCTAATAAAATGACAAGTCTCACAACGTCAAGATTTATTTATGTATTAATAGATTTGTAGTGAGATATTGTTAATATCATTTTCAATCAATCAATATCAATTGTTAAGTACATTATGTTTGTGCAATGTGAATGTTAATTTGGTGTACTTTAATATTTTTTCAACAGAGCTATTCAGAGCAATATCACATACATCGATAGCTTCACATACAATTTTGATGGTAAATTTGTTAAGAAGTATAGCTAAATTCTATTATGTAAAAAATCAATATTCCTAATATAAAAACATTATGGCATTGTTTCTACTATTACAAAAAATAAAATAAAATATACAAATACACAATAAATTTACATAGATTCAACATTGGACAATTACACCAATCACAGAAAAATAATTAACTCATTAGTACATTTAATATTCGGCTGCACAATATCTCCATAAGATTGTGGTCGAGGAATGAGAGTCGCCGCACTCGCACAATACTTGGCACCTTTTGAGTATTAACGCTACTATATCATATAATTAATAATAGTGGACACTTTTCGATAACATATCTACTAACTAGAGGAGGCACATATTTCAGGTCGACGAAAAGGAGTTCGAAAAATATAGAAATAAATACAACCCTCATTTAGAACTTCACAATCGCACAGGCTGCGTTCACGCCGCACTGACGTGATCAGCGAGCGACCAAAAATACTACTTTAATTGAAATGTACACTTTAAACGGGCTCTAGGTCAGTTATTGTTTCTTGTCATAAAGGGAGTATATAATAATAGTTATATTTAGGATTGAAATATTATTGAAATAGTGTAGAGATCTGAAACATCTACAACAGCATTAGGGCCCTATCGAATTAAACTGAAATTATTGATCGTAGGTCATTCTATAGTCTAATATCATTGGAGGCCGCCGCGAGGATGGGTCCGTGAGCGCGGCGCCACGCCCCCTCGTCTTCGTTCGTGCCGTACTCCAGGCGAGCCGACTCCCGCGACGAGTCCTTCACTTGTCCCGTTGCACTGCTCTCCCCGGCAATTCTCTCGCCGTCTTCGTCCGAATTGCGCACAAACGCGTGACATTGCACATCATCTTGCGCGCCGTACCTGCGGAACGTCAGCAATTTGGCCACTATGGACGAGTCAATGGATCTGGTTGGTATGTTGACGGTGGTGGCGGAGCGCTCGATGCGCCTTGTGCGACCCTCGGGCGGCGCTAGCTCGAGCGACTGTCCGCGGCCCTGCAGCCGCGACTGACCAAAACGCGGCGTCAGTCGGCCGATGAGGTTGTCATCTTTACGCGGAGGCTTGTTCGTCGGCTGTGAATCGTCCGGAGGTTTGGGTTTCTTTTTGAGAAAGAAAGGCAGTCGATCGGAAAACGGCCGCGACGTACTCGAGCCTACGTCGTGCACGTTGGACGTCGAGTTGGACGTCTTCAACGTTTTGTTAGACGTCGATGGTGTTTTGATGGGATTGGATTTTCTCTGTAAACTCAACCTCGAAAACATTCCGTACTCCTCCTTGTCTTGTTTGGCTGTACACGATTCTTCTGGTTTCTGGTCCTGCGTTGCATCTGCGGGGTCGTCTTCGCACACTTTGAGTACGCAGTACGTGTCGCGCTGCAACTCGTCAAGTAAACTGTCGTCGTTGGAGACCGTGTCGATCTTACTTACCGGTCTCGGGTCGCACTCTGCCGAGCTGTCAAGCTCGTGGGTCGCCGGCGAGTCTGGGAGGCTGCTGCTAGATCCCAGCAACATCTCGGAGCGCAGCGTGACGTGTTCGTCAGACTTCGCCTCGGGTTCGGGTTTAGGCTGCAGTCGTATTTTAGCGGCGGCTCCGACCCGTGGGGGTACGGCGGGAGGCGCGTCCTCGTCGCACACGTGGCTCCTAAAGTTCGCCATTAACTCGTACTCCTTGCATCGGTTGGAAATATCGATTTCCATCCGTTTCGGGAGTGTATCCGGTTTGGGCCTCCTGATCGGCGGTTTCAATTCCACATCTACGTATTCACAAAGTGGCGAGGTGGGCGAGGCGAGGCTGGGTCGCGAGGGTGACAGGCGCGCGGGTTTCGGCGGCCGCGCCGGCTTCTCGTTGGACGCATCGCTGTCCTCCGACGGCTCGTGCTTGATACAGGACATAGTGAGGTAGCCGCTACCGGTCGACTTGTTCGACTTCCCCGAGGAGCGTTCGTCCGCGTGCCGCGCTAGTTTCAACGACTCGCTGCTGGAGCATATGTCGAGTGAGGACTGTAGTGGGAGCGTTTTCCCGTCGAGGTCTACCGTCGGTGAGAAGTCTCCGCGCCGCGCGCGCCACAGGAAGCCGCCGGCGTCGATATTCCCGGCGGCGCCCGCCAGGTGTAAGTAGTTGTCATCGCCTATAGGCGCTTGTCTACAATTAAACAGAACATATTGTCATTACTCAAACAGAAAGGAGGACAGTGATAAATATAATGGGTTGAGTGGGGTTGCTTATTTTATGCCAAGATCAATGGATACATACTATACAATATGTATGAAAAACCCTGTTATTCCTGCCAGTGGTATAATCAGAAACGATATTCGATTCTAGAAGTGCATGTCATTTAGTAATACTGCTTAATTTAGAAATACAAAATAAATATTAAATCACTACAATGTTATTATAATTCATGAATTATAATGTCCCGTGGGCCTGATAGGTTTGGTGGACCATACACCGCATTGGAAATGTTCATGCGCCTCAGTGGATTAGAGGACATGAACTCGTCACGTGACAATCAGGTGTGGTGCCATAAGTATCAGAACAGATATTTACGTAATTGTAAGCAGTTTTTTTAATAATTATTTATTGAACTATGATTGCTAAGTGGCCAATATCTGACTTTATCGATCTATTAATTTCGGTAACACTATACCTAGCAGTATATGTACATGTTTGAGGGACAACAGGTTTTTTACACATTGTGTGGAGAATAGTTTTACTCTGCGAATTCACCCTCACCAGTTGGTTTCCGTGGAAGCCTAAATTCAAAAAGATGGATTTAGAATGAAGGAAAGAATTGGGTCTATAATAAGAGCATACTTTATTGATCTTTTAGTGTCTAATGTCGTTTATATCAAGCGAATTAAAAAAAATCTTAGAATATTCCAATGAAACGTTGTTGTTTTAAAAAGAATTGCAGGAGGTCGGGGTAGAATGAACATTCGCTCGTCTAGTGTCAATCGACCGCTATGCAAATTTAGTTCTATCACAACTTTAGAGATTACTTTCTAAAATATTATCAGCGGATATTCTGGATCATAAAATGTACCTGTAGACAAAATTTCAGCTTATTCTGCTAGTCGGTGAGTCAGGACAATTTACCTTATAAAGGGTCTAGGAAGAGTACTTACTTGCTGCCATATTTCGTCTCACGCACCAAAGAGCGCCTGTAGATGCAGTGGCGGTGCTCCAGGTCGAACATGGTCTTCTGCAGGTCTCGTAGAGTCGCCTCTTCCGACAAACGCTCCTCGGGGCTCGTTCCGTCTACACAGATAAATTGTTGGTTTGTAATTACAATGTATTACGTTTTTTAAACTTACTATGACGAGAATATTAATATAGTTTTTGTATCACTATAGACAAATTGGGGTATTCAATTTCACGAATTTTCGCAATCCCATAAACACCAGGCCGTGGGGCGCACACCTTTCTTGCACGTCTTAGTACCTGGGGGTCGGTGCAGGCGCTCGTCGAGCCGCGTCGAGTGCGCCACGAGCAGCGTATGCAGGCGTTGCAGGTCGCGCGCCGGGTCGAGGCGCAACGCCACGCTCGCGCCGCGCGCGCCCTCAGCCTGCACCGCGCCCGCGCACGCGCACCCCTCCGCCTCCGCCTCCGGTCGCCCGCAGCTGTAACACAATTACATTATATTTATTAAAATATATTCTAATTTACATAAATTTGAATCCAAGTATAAAATAATGTTTTCCATTTGACTTCAAATACAATTTTGCAAATCTAATGACCTTTTTGTTAATTTTCTAATGAATACAAAGTATCTTTTATTATTCGTTTCTGCATTTATCCTGAAACTTCGATTAAGTGGGTTCGTCGGATTCTCTTGTTAATGGCTATAATGTTTATACTTCACTGTATATTCCATTATATTTATGATGACATGATTGGGAACAAGTATGAGAAGTTCATTACCTCTGCTCTCAAGTTACTACAGATACCTATAAATATCCACACACCCTGTGGTTATGCAGATGTGTTGGCAGCGTGAGTACTGACCAGGTCCACTTGGTGGTGGTGTAGTAGCCGCGGTGATGCGTGGCGCGGCGGCACAGCGCGCGCAGTAGCCGCAACCACTCCGCGCGCTCCACGCAGTTGCTAGCCTGCATGAACAGCACGCGCTCGCGGTGCACTGAAAACGTTATATTTAATACGTAAAAATCGAGATTTAATAATTATTACAGCTAAGGGGGAAGAAATGAGTTATTAGAGCCACCTGGTGATCACAAAACCACCAAAAACCGACGACCATTAATAACTACACGGTTAATGATTGTGTAGTTTTCCGTCACCTTATACCTCCAAAGTGCCACCGGCTCCTGACAAACATCACGAAACATGATAAGCCATCCCTTTTATGGCATTATCGTGTGAGCGAGATACCGAATTGAAACGCATAAGTACGTATCAATTCAGGTGCAATACAGCAATGGCATTGCATCTGTTAATAGTACAAATAAAAGTTATATTCGGTGGATTAGCAATAAAAATGTGGTGGTATGTAGCGAAAGGTAGGTCGTGGGCGGTGAGAACTGACCGATTTGGAAGATGTTATTGGCGTCGAGTGGCGCGCCGGCGGGCGGCGCGTCCACGGGCTGTACACTCAGCACGCCGGCCAGCGGCAGACGGTGCGCAGCAGCGCGCGCTCCTAGTCGTGACCACGACAGCTCTCCGCTGCAAGACGAGTACGTTGAGTTACGTTAGTACAGGCCCAGGGGTACACGAACTTTAACAATACGACTAACATATCTATAGCAAAAGTGGGTCAGCAAGAACAGTCGGAGGCCGGAGTTATTTGGTGACTACAGGTGACCAATAAATGCAGTGAAGCGTTACCCTCCTTTTCACATTCCCTAAAATGTCAACCGAACTTAGCGCAAGTGGCATCATCCAATTCCTTTGTGAGGGCTTATGTTGTGTACCTGGTGAGTCGGAAGTGTCTCCGCTTGGAGTACCCGCGTGTGGGCCTCGTCCAACGCCGCTGCGGCGAGCCCGGCCCCGCGCGCACTCCTTCGGACCGCTTTATCATCGTCCTGCAGGAAACGCACAATATACCAAACAATTTAGTAGGCTAAAGGTGTGTGTCACCTTCAACGCACGAGATGACTTTACTTACGATCGCGACTTTGTGGAGTAGGCAAAGAGAGTAAATATCTCTTATATGTAACAAGTGTGTAATGTTTAATATTGTTAGAATTGTCATTTTCATTATTGGTTGCACAAAGACTTGCAGACTTGCACAACATATGTTAAATATGGTAAGGAAGGAAATTCGAAGGAGAAGGGTCCGCAATATACTTTAAGCAGCATATGGTATGAAACCAAATTTTTTTTACTTATTTATTTAACAAATCAAAGTACATGTTTTTAAATATCTTTTTATATTATATACCAAGACATTTTTAAATAATTGCCTATATAATTTTTTGTAACATTTCATAAAACATTTTACTGTAGCACAAAATAAGTGAGCGATAGAATTTCACTCCAGAACAATATAACTCAGGTAACATTGTGGAATCCCACCATTGGTCAAGCCATGTTGTGGCGGTGGGGCTTAGTAGCCCGGGGCGAATCCAGGCGAAGCCAATTGAACCGAGGGGATATTTGTACCTCTCTTATAAAAAGAGCGGGCTAAAGACCAGGAGACCAGGAGAGAGGAAACAACTCTTATAAGGATTTGGTCCCCAAAGATCAACAGGAGGAAGCGCTTCTGCGCACGGGGCAAGGGGCGAGGATGGGAACCTCGCCCCATTGCACTGTCCCAAAGTCGGTGGGGGTTGTCCCGTAGTGCGGGGCAACCCCATATGTGGAGGTGGAATTGGTCCCTTAGGGGGCTGACTAGCCGTCGAGGTGCCCAGATGGTTTGTTGTTCCGGGGCACGTCACCAAGGGCGGCACTGATGGCACTGGCGGTGGTTTATGTGGGTATTCGGCACTATCATGTGCCGCGAGCTTCACACACCACCGGACCCCACCCAGAGCCAGTGAAGGCGTTTAAATGAGTTTCCCCGCGTCAACAACAAAAAAAAAGGTAACATTGTGGGATGGTTAAAATGTCACGCAGTAGTAATGATTCAATAAACATTTAAATTATAATGTGTCATAATAATTCGTGTCCTATTATAATGATGTTTTATGTTGAATATGTTATCTAATGTCAATAATGTATTGTACAGATAGAAGAGAAGCTATACTCTATACATGCTAGTATGAGATGTTGTATAATTCAAAATAACAACAGAAACGAGGCAAAAAGTTAACGGGGAAGGAAAGAAATAAACACAGAATTCAAACCAAGTGAGAATGTAAAATCAAAGTACATACCCATAACTGTCCCGAATGAGGCACAAAACAAATAACAAGTTGTATTGAGCGAAGTGTTAAGTGAAGTAAATGTAGACAGACGTGCACACAGGGACCAGCACTCACCCCTCCTTGAGCAGCACGGGAGTGTCCTGCACGTTGTTGTTCTGCGTGTCCGAGCTGGACGAGATTATCTCCAGGAACTGCTTGATCGCCTGCACCTGGAAACACCAACGTGATCGTGTAGCACCTCTGCTCCCACATGTGTTACATGTCGGTGACGCCCACAACAGTCCGGAGTAACGAAGTTGCTGGTGTTGCACCCGCGTGCCAGGGAAAGCATGTTAAGCCGATGTTACGCCTAATTTCTCTTTTTATAGTATGAGGGACACACACGAGAAGTTGTAACCATTATACGACTACCGACGCATATGGACATCAGCATAACTACCATGCCTTTTCACGTATTTTCTCTCTAGTTGCACTTAAGTATGCACTATAATACACCCTGGGTGGTGGGTCGGACAGCCAGACTAGCCTATTATTGCTATTACAACTATCCTCAAGCATATAGCTTATCCGCGGTAAATGGCCTATCTAAGACCGAAAGAATTGTGCATATTGAATACTGGTTCCTGAGATTAGCGCACTCAACCTTACAGGCGCTCAGATTTACAACACTAGCATAGATGTGTAACGCATACATGTTTAGGCGTGCAGAAGCTCTTGTAGAGCTCGGCCATGTACTCCTCCTTGCACACCTGCTGCGCGGAGCGGCTGCTCACGAGGTTGCCCAGCGACTGGATCGTCTTGGAGATCAACGTCAGCGTCCTGTTGGTTTGAGGGTCCTGGAACATGGCCCAAATAAAAAAATGTCAACCATTTATTTATCTATTACAATATCATCAAGGGACCTAGGTTTAAAGAACTTTCTTTCTCATAAGAATAATTACAGAACATTTTTTTTTATATCTGGGCCGTTGGTTACATAAATACATTTATTTTATTGACGCTAGAATATGAGTTTTAGGCCTGGATTTAAACATTTTCAAATTATTGCATTCTGGAAATCACTTTCACTGGAAATTTGTTGAACAACAGAACTCTCTCAAACAAAATAGACTTTTTACCATAATTAGTTCTTACATTATCAACCTGGAGCTTACATTTATTTCATTATAATTCCTTACAATATTAGCAAAGCGGAAGTATATTTATAGGAGAGGAAACAAGCAATGGGAGCCGTTTGTTAAGTCATCAAATGGCTTCAATTCCTCGTTTGCCTTTTAAGGCTATATAAAAAGTACTAGGAGTGTAGGAGTGTTACGCACAATTTGCTCGGTGGTGAGGTCGAAGAGGCGCGGGCCGAGGATGGCGGGCGCGAAGAACCGCAGGAAGATGAAGCCGGACACGACCGAGTAGCGCACCTCCGCGTTGGCGGGGAAGTGGCGCGCCGCCACCTGCCGTAGCGCGTCGAACAGGCGGCACATCACCGCCGGGCACGTCGCGTACGACGCCGTGATTGCTGCGAACACCTGACGCACACACACACACATGTACACTAGCACGGACAATTCACTTAAATGACACACTAATAAAGCCCATCTATAGCGTCATCCACTTACAGATGGTCACTCGACGTCTTAATGGACCGGCATACCCCCTAGGGCCTGTCTTAGGCGAGAGAGAGTGAAGGTAAAAATAGCATGGTTACGAACGCTTTCGCTCCTATACAATAAACGCACGCATGGAACTTACTCCAAACATTAGCTTTTTTCCGAAAGAGCTTGTAGAGCTAGTACTGCATTGTAGCTTAGGGCTGGCATGACCGGGGAGGTAACCCTCGGACACACGATACCGCGGCAAAGTGTCGTCTCTCATAAACGTGTGGATATGTATATTCGGTCGGTAAAAAAGCGACTCACTTTCTCAACGTAGTCCTTGAGGTTGGCGAGGTTGTTAGTAATGGCGGCGACGGGCTTGACACGCGCGGGGTCGATCTCGCACGGCTTGCGCTCGGTGAGCACGCTGGCCAGCGTCGGCCGCAGCACGGCGCGCAAGTAGGCGGCGCCCGACAGCCGCATCGCCTCGTCCATCATTTTGGACACCAGCGTGTTGCCGCGGAATATCGTCGTCGCGTCCCTGCACAGGACAGTTAGCTGTTAGAACGTGTAGTAAAACCTGCGTCCACTGTTATGTGTGGGTGGCATAACATAAGAGTGCAATTTTGGCTTTAGGATTGAGATGTATGTATGTATGTTTGTTTGTTTGTGTTTGTGTGTGTGTGTACATATTTCCAAATTTGCCGGATACAGACACAGATGGCACGCAAACTTTGAGAAATCCTGAATAGATAGGCCGTGCCAAAAATACATATCTTTATAAATGATTGCTTTTCCATAAATAAATGCAGCATTTCAATATGTTCTGTATTGTCGATATCGCGCGGTGGCGCGAGCTCGGATTGTTTATTTGTTTATTAACTTTATCAGTATTATTACGCTCTCTTCCTGCCTGGCCGCTGGCGCACGCACGCAGCGCGCTCGCTCGGGCGACAGGGACATTCGGTTCACCGATAAGCGAACAGATATTAAACATTTTTAATGAAAGATAACGGTTACAAGATTAATTCAAAATTATTCCAATACATACTTGTATTCAATACAATTTTGACAACGAAGCACGCAAAGTTAGATGGCAAATGACGTGGCTCAGTTAACTAGTAGTTCGTTATCGACCAGCCAAATCAAGTTAAGCAATAGTTACAGGACAACATTCGGATAGGTGGTCGGTTGTAATGATCTTATGCGTCGTCAGAGTTCAGGTTAAAATTTGTAAACAAGAAATTAAATCTTAACTTTCCACTTTTTATCTTTACAAATTTAGTCTTAACTTAAAAAATCCAATGTCTTATACAAATATAAAACAAAGTCCCTATAGGCTGCCTGCCTGTGTGTCATAATTTTTTTTTAAATACTAAATCTACTGAACGGATTTTTATTTATTACAATAAATCTACTTTTACGGATTTTATCGCGGTAAAATCCTTAAAAGTAGTTTTAATGTAATAACTTACATTCGCGTAAACTTAAGACATGAGGATTTTTATTTGTTTTACTGTAGACAGAGCGAACCAGAACGAAGAAAGGTTTTAACGCATCATATGTCTTTGCTATTTACGGGCTAACCCAGGCGGATCGCTAGTCTAAAATAATATGTACCAATAAGTCTGGTGATTTTGGTTCAACTACTCCAAAGTGATCTTTGTTTTGTTTTGTTCACTTACTAAAAGTAAGATTACTGAGTGAACTATATTTACTAAGCTTCTGATCCCGACCGTTTCACAGGCTCAATAATTACACAGGTGCAACAGCAGGGCGCAGCTTGTGACTTGAAGGTAAGCCGTTATAGACAGTATTTTTTTCACACAGCACTATAATGTAATAATGACCGGTCGAAGCGAGCAATAAATTTGATAATGATCGTAACGAAAGTCTCGCACGTACACCGCTGACTGCACAGACAACACGACGGTGCAACATTAGGCTCCATTCATACTGGAGCAGATACGCGTCTCGTGTATAGATTATTCACTTAATTTATAAACATTTAATTAATTTAGGATGACCAACAAAAAAAACACATTTGGTTAACAACTTGGTACTTTACTTAATTAATGCTGATGCGTTGCCTTCCTTCACAATTTCCATTCTCCCCAAAAGGCTACTGAAGAACTACACGTAATACGATAGCATAGACATCTCTTTTAAAGCGGTATTGAAGCAAGAATTAAGTCCCAGATATACCGAGTGCGCCGCCCAATTTGGCTGCAATACAGCAAAGGCCCTACCTGTCGTACCTGCAACATGCTATAGGTGAAAAACGTACCGCACCGCGACACATTGTGTAATGAGCGCTACACGATATCGATGAACATGAGCAATATGCGTAATCGTGATAATTCCTATGAACTATGTGAAATAACAATTATTTCACATCGTTCATAGGAATAATGTTTACTACACAAAACTACTACTTTCTTTGTTCAAAGATAATTTAATGTCGGTTAATTAATCATTGCGGTATAAACAATAACACATTTTCACACAATTTTTAGTTCCATTATTATAAAGTACGAACAGTAAGTAAAATAACATTAAAGGTTTCATACAAAATATTTTAACGTGTTTTGTTATGCGTTTCTTGTGCACATTTAGTTTTGATTTTTTGCATGTATCGATATGCGGCCTCTACGGCTATTTGTATGTCTATAGAAAAAATGTTAATTCAGAAGCGATCCAGCATCGGTTTTGGAGCCGAACAATTCTATATTTGGTGTATGGCCCATGATAATACACTAAATATGTACACAATACAATCAAAATATATCATAGTCGATTGCCGTTGTGGATGCATACACAGAAGCAGCAGCGGTGGGATTGATGAGCTAAGCCCGTTTTTTAATTTGAGAGACTACCCCCACTGCGCATAATATCATAGCGCAGGCGTATGTGAACTGCCCACTCACTCAATCCCTTACCACGTATTCCGCTGGGACGGCAGTCCGACACTATCGGCGTTAATTTAAGGTACGCACTAAGTGAACTTACGTAAGAACCGATATCTCTGCGTCAGCCAGCTCCTTGACTATCGGCACGATGAGGTCGTGGTGCGTGAACAGGCGCACCAGCGGCTGCGCGGCGTCCGTCTTGCTCGTCACGATCTCGCCCAGGATGTACACCGCCGACGTCGTTATGGGCTGCAACAATATGACATATCACCCGTGTGTCAGGCCCTCGCCAACTTCGACATGAGACATGCTGGATTACTAATATAATAAATGTGAAAGTTTGTATGTATATTTGTTATTATCTAAAGCAAAAACTACTTGGCGTACTTGGATGAAACTTGGCATAGATATAGATTACAACCTAAAAAAGAGTAGGACTGCTTGAAGTACGGGTGTGTTTGATGTGATTAAATTCGTTGCGGGTATCAACAGTTTGATACGCGAGATGATGTCATCACAGGGTCATAGTGGTTGCCGCTGCCGATCCTGGCGACACAAGAGTAGCAGCGGTGCGAGCGACTGGTGGGCCAAGCCCGTGTAGCAAACGTGCTGGCTCACATTCGGCTCTGCCTCGTACTCGTACTACGTGTAAGTGAGAGTTCCGGTGACGCACCAGCGTGTCCTCGCGTGAGTTGGCTCTGTGGGCGGCGGAAACCACACACAATAAGGTGATGCGACTGCTCATTTCCCTTGTCGACAAAAAATGGCGAATAATGGAGAGAAACTCTATCATATGTAGATAAAATGACAGCAATGAAAAAAAAAAGATAGGCATAAAATCGGAGGAAAATAAATTTCATATGAACCTTGACAAACACAAATATTTAATTTTAGGAAGAGGTAGTGTCATGCTGCTTGGGAGTACATTACTACATGCTCCGGCACGACCGGGTCAGGTACCTCTCGCTCACTTGAAACGGGCGTAAATTGACAGCGCCGCCGACGCATTACGTGCGGTTTGTGAGTAGCCAGTGGCCCATTGGGGGATTATAGGAGGGCAAAACGTCCGATATGACGCGACGAATAGTCTCGCTGAAGTGGCAATGGGCTGGTCACACACTTAGAAAAACAGATGGCAGATGGGCCAGTAAGGTTCTGGAGTGGAGGCCGCGAAACGAAGTGTTGTTCGACCGTTCACCAGGTGGGAAGACAATCTCCGTGCAGTAGCCGGTCCGGGATGGATGGGAGTAGCAGGAGATCGGTTGTCTTGGCGTTCATTGAGAGAGGCCTATGTCCAGCAGTGGACCGGTTAGTGCTGATAATGAAAATAATGATAACATAATGTAAACGTTATTTACAATTTAATTAGTGCACAATATTTGCAATATTATGTAGCGCAAATTTAATTGTTTCTTCGAATTCTACACGATACCGTGCACTCCACATGCTAACCTACCTACTTCTACGAACCGACGACTTTAAAAACAAAACCTGACAATGTGTGCTGCATAATATTACCCAGTGCAATTATTGTATAGTCGGGGCAAAACGAACCTTTTTCTATGTCTCGTTGACTCTATATACATTATATTTAAGTAACTATATGTAGTGTGATCCCGTAGAGCGTAGGCTCTCCTCTCTCTAGCACTATACCTACCACAAGTGTTCTTACACCACACGTAGACTGAGCTCTTACACGTGAACAGTCATTCGGGGTTCAGATAATGCCACTATGGCGATCTATAGATCTGCGCACATAGTGACGATATTCAAGTGCAGACAAGTCGACGAGTGACCCAGTATCGGCTGACGCGGTGACGGCTCGTTGTGCGCGCACCGTGACGGCGGTCGGCAACTGACCACATCCTCATTTACACGCTGCCGCCGGGTACGGAACCGACACTCGCCTGCCCAGGACTATGTGTTAATACCTAGTTTCGTGGGAGTGCCCCATAGCTACACTGCAGCCCAATATACTAGTAGAACCGTAAAAATCCCGCTCTATAGTGCGATAATATAGCTTGCACAGCGGCGTCAAGTGCAAGCTATATTATCGCACTGGTTATACGTGGCCCCACGGGGATATGGGTTAAAGATAAGGTTGGAGGATCTATCAGAGCGTGAACCGATGATATCCCCGATCGATGTAAGACGCACAGAGGTTGTTGAGGTTCAGGCTGCCTACTAGCCATAATATAGACGTGAAAATTCGTCTGTCACGCAAAAATTACTGAACGGATATATCTATAACATAACAATCATCTTTTATCCCTTACGATATATTTCGCCGGTGAAACCGTGGGTCACAGTAGTACAAATTGACAGCCAATGATATTGTGTAACCGCATGAGTCAAAGTATCATTGGCCGTAAACTTCTGGTGACGATGATTACGCCATCACCTACGTCAGGTGATCCTCAGACACTATTCACTCCCAAACTATTTCGTGACTAATTCTGTACTTGAATTAACTATTCAATGAGTAATTTTATATTTGGACAAACTATTTTATGTTTAACAGTCATTTTGTGACTAGATGATATGTCAACACGAATGCATTACTAGAATTGGAATGGTAAACAAAAAAATCTATTTATTTCGTGGAATACTAAAAATGCTCCGATTGTTCGTTTGCCCCATCCCCCCCCCCCTCTTCTATAAAAAAACTCTAGTCAATCGATTTTTACATCTTTGATAGATTCGTGGTTTCGCTAACGTATCATTTATTTCAGTATAAAATGTATTATTTGCTCTTATTCCACATTGTAATCTGCCTCCGAGCGACATTGCATTCAAATCCGCTGAGAAGTTTTCGTGTAAAAGAAAAACAAACATACACAAACTGTCGCACTTATAACATTTGTGGTATATAACGGTAGGATGTATCGTCGGTTTTTTATTGTTCAAATAAAACAACAGAACAAACCACCTCCTTCGGACGCAATCGGGTAAAAACAATCAGTTCTTCTGAGTACTCTCAGAAGATATATGATAGATCCTCGCCTGAGGCACAACTAGTTATTGAACTATATTTTCTAACAAAACTACAAGATACAAGACAATATGACTATAGCAGGACAAAGTTCTGCTAACTTGAAAAGATAAATTATTCGGAATGTAAAAGTCAGAGGACATACACGTTATTCCAAATAGCATAGCTAATAATATACATAATAATTCGCTTAAGTTCGATTTCTCCAAATCAACAAAATCGTTGTTACCTTCTGATGCACACTTCGAAGAAACAACTCCTCGAGTTGGCTGTAGTCGTGCAGCGGGAAGACGTGGTCCACTGTGTACTGCAACAGCAGCCGCAAGGAGCCCAGAGTGGCGCTGCCCGCGGCTGACAGTCGGGTGCCCGGGGGCGTCGCCCCGCGAGACAGGGCGCCTCCGGCACGAGATGTTAGGAAAAACCTGCAATGTATCATAAAGTAAGACAGTTTTACTGAAGTGAAATTCCTTGATGCAAAATGATGACGTCGCAATAAGGAATTAGATATAATATTTACCAAACCAATTAATTCCTACACAGAGTACTTTTCTGAATGTTGCTGTTCCGACCCTGTCGTCTGTCTAGATGGGCTCGGTAAACTTATCATCATTGAGTGTTGACTATTATTAACATGCCTCTACTAATATAAATAATCAAGTGTACCTACCACCTTATCGAGGCGAATTTTTACGTGTCTCTTACATGTAAATTACGATTGACTGCTTCTATTAAAAATAGTATTGAATGGATGGATATTTTGCCATCTTTCGATGATTAAGATTCCCTATGACGTATGGATACTCTAGGGCTATTTAGGGTTCTGTACCCAAACGGTAAAAATGGGATCCTATAACTTAAGACTCCGCTGTCCGTATGTCCGTCATCCTAGACAGACAGCTAGACAGTTAAAAATTTTCATTGATTTGATGATGATTGAATATTTCTCTTGCCGCTATAGTACAGTCATTCTGGCACTTGGCCCGTTTTTGTACATTGCGGAATACAATGACGCCTACCGTCGAGCGCGGGGTATAGGGACGCTAGAGAGGGTTGTGTGTGATTCGATGCGCCCGAATTGCAGCGGAATGACCACTAAACCACCAACGGTATTCCGCCTCGTTAGCCTGTAGGCAGAGCCCGGGAACACTAATAAGACTATCGCCAGCTGTAATAGATTTACTCGAGGACGTAAAAGTACACTGGTAAGTAACAAGTGGGCCGCAATTAATATAATAATACGGCACGGCTGGAAAGTCCAAGCTCTCCTCCCACTAGGGAACGGTCTTGAAGTTTTCTTGTTGCTGTTATAAATTCATATTTCAAAGTTAATTGAAATCAGAAACCCCTTTGTTCATTAGGCCAGTTTGTAGATCATGGAACGAAAGTTGATGATGGCACATGCCGCTGAAGGTTGAATTACATAAAATCGAATATAAAATTAGTATCCCTAATACGTAAATACTGACTCTTATAACTTTCGATTTCTTGTTAAACTGCATGTCTTTAAAGACGTACACTAGTGTTATAAACTTGTAACATGACTATGAAGTAAATGTATCCTACTGAAAATATGCTCACCATGCACACAGCGGGGCGGGTGTCGGCTGCCGCAGCTGCAGCCGCACCTCGCCAAGGAACACCGGCGTGGCTCCGTCGTGCCAGACCGACACCCGGGCTTCACACGCCACACCGGCCTGGGTAACAATGACATCACATTGAGCGCCTGTACACGTGAGGAAACAGTCGTGCCACACACGATCCGGACTGCCTGTACAGACCAGCCTATGACATAGATCCTAGCGTGTATGACCCGCCCACAAACACAATTTTAAAAAACTAGCGCCAGTTTCGTGTTGAACCTCTTTTTCTTTATTTGGAAATTGTTATCACTTTATAAGTTGGTCTTTTTAATGAATAGAAAACAAGTAGACATATAATAATTGTAAACATAACCTATTTGGTT
This sequence comes from Eumaeus atala, assembly GCA_017140195.1. Taxonomy (NCBI): domain Eukaryota; kingdom Metazoa; phylum Arthropoda; class Insecta; order Lepidoptera; family Lycaenidae; genus Eumaeus; species Eumaeus atala. Next base: position 176,375 of record JAFELO010000137.1, read on the forward strand.
TCTATTGACCCCCTATAAAAACACGATAAATTGTTGTCTTCTTAAATATCTCATAAATAACACTATATTAACCTGTAAGTTCTGTGACCACATAACTTCAGACATAGGAACTTACAGATTTAATCAGAGTAGATAAAGCATAATTGCGTTTCTTACCGTTTGAGATCCATCCTTGTCTTTAGGATCGGCTTCCATCACGAGATCGAAACAGAAAATTTCATCAAATTGTGGATTGACAGTTTTTTTCTTAGGCCTAGTTCTTCTCTCGACTCTGCGCCCGTTCGAGTACAGTAACGTCACAAGAGCAAAGGGGTCACACTGGCCGTTTTTCGTCGTGAGCTCCGAACATTCTAGAACTCTTAAACGTAAAGTGTCAGGTCCCACTCGCGCCTCGCAGTGCCTCTCCGGATCTGACCAGTAATCTACAGCGGTGGGTGTGGGCGAGGCATCCGATTCCGACATCGTGTGCATGGGGGGCTTCGTCCGCACCGCCCACTGCGCACGATCCTTCAGACTTTCCGAACGCGATAACGCCAAGGAGGGTTCCGTCGAAACGGAACTTAAAAGTTTCTTACTAGTGGAGCTCGAGCACGATCCGAACCTCATGCTCTCTTTACAATACTCCGATAATCTAGTGAGGTTCTTCGCTTTGGCTTTCGCCGAGCAGTTGTCGATTGAGGGGTCCGGATCTGGCGGTTTGGGGTCCATTCGCAGTCGCTTTCTCGAATCTTCCAGCGAGAGTTCGATATACGCTTTCCCCTGCACCTCCGAGTCGGCGTCGACCGGCCGCAGTGCGAACCAGTGATCTTTATTGTTGTACCTCTGCAGATCTTCTCGTTTGATGGCAACCTTTCCGAGCACTCTGTCCTGCTTGAGATGTTTGTCACGATCGAACACGTATATGGATAGGTATCGGAACCTTCTCGGGACTTCGAACTGGAATTCTTCTCCAAAAAATGGACTGTAAAAGACGTAATGTATTAATACAAATCTAGATTTTATCAACGTTAAAATACTGCTACTTGTATGACAATCCTCTAAAGCTTTTCTTCGTCCACTGCTGAACATAGTATGCCATCTTTATAAGAACGTCCCGTTGTACGATGCGCACTATACGGATACTGGTACTTGTATTTTTGGGTAACAATAACAAATCCTGGGGCATCTGTTAGTTTGCAATGTTGAGAAATAAAACCAAAATATCCATAAAGGAAACGAGGGAAAATAAAACGATAAAGTTGTTTTATCATTACAATGGTTTATTAAACCAAATAACTGCAAATTACATCAGCACAGTAACACAGAAACTGTTATCACTCTAACCAACAATTCCTATTTCCTTCTGATTCATCTCGCTTGTGAGAAATGTAATACATTATTTAACATTACACGCTTATCTATAGTGAGTGCGGGCATATAAGAATTCCTTGATTAGTTTTATATTTGCAATTCTACAACTGAAACGAAAGAGAATTCCTTCACACCAGTAAACAGTGTGTTTACAGGAGGCTTATTATTTCAAACGATTTCATCGGAAGTTTCTTCTAATTTATGTGCTAATCGAAATATTTGATTTGTTTATTATATTAGTTTATAGAAAGTTAGGAGGTCGACTAAGAAATTTGTCTAACTTCCATTGATATTTTCTTTGCGGTTTTCCACACGACAATAGTGCGATTTCCAAGGAAGGTTTAGTTAATTTGGCAACTGTTACTCACGGGCGAAGCGGTGCGGACCACTAGTTAGTACATACAGTATTAATAGTATTATATTATTCAGTAGATACAGTTCCACACATCATCAAGTTGTAGATGTTCATCCCAATTCCCATATTAAAGGTTCACCAACATTAGTAAAATACTAAAACTAAATAAAGTGTCTGCAACAGTAGAGAAGCCCTGAGATTACAGTTTGTTAACAAAGACATATTTCGGTATATATTATAGTGTGAAGTGTGTTGTGTGTTCAGCTCGTAACAGTGTACATAGCACCTTTGTTCTGGCAGAGTGTTTCTCAATTAATCACACTACATCTCACGATGTGACGTGCAGATGTACGGTCATCATCAATTATGTGATGCGTCAGTTGCGCGTTTTAAAGGGAAATTAGATGGTTAGTAGTATGTTCCTTTGACCTTTGCCTGTGGACTGTGGTATGACATAGGTGTTATTTATAGTCCATAACTTGCAGAGGATACTAACTTTTGCGATATGGCTTAAAGTTACAATATGTGCGAGTGTTAGGTGTCAGGTACGCATTCCGTTAACATTCTTATAAGTTTCAACAGACTGTATCACGGTTTATTTAGAAATAACGATTCCATCGTTTCTGTACTATAAGTACCTGGGGTAGTGTTAGAAGTATCGACGTCACGACGTGATTATGTTATTTATTTAGCCACAGAAAGTGCTCACTGTATATATCCTGTACTCTCATGTTCAGTGAAATTCAACGCCTTGTAAACAACAACAACTCTCGTAAAGCTTAATATATAAAATCACAGAAACAGCGTTTGCTGAATACAAAAATAAAATAGAAGTGATGATGATAACACATAATCTAGCCGACCCGCATACAGCTAGTGCGACCAGTCAAGAATTAGCAAGAAAGAGCAGCCAACGGCGGTATCGATATTTTTCAACCAAGGTCATCGGCGTAAAATGACGATACTAGTGCCTTTTTCCGAAAAGATCTGAGCTCGCGCGCACCCGTCTTAAAGTGAGCGTATTTATTACTATTTCCTATAATACTATGCTCACACGTTTCTTCTGTCGATCACATCCATCTACTACATCGTCATGTAATACAATCAAATGTCGAATAAGCCTAATGATGGATGGATTTTTTTTTCGGGACAGACACGATACCCTCACTTTAATTAGGCTATTCCCTTGCTTAACTTTATGCAGTGTATATTTACGAATAACTACTAATTCGGCATTAGTTAATGAATGCTACAATACACGCGCGTACGTCGTACGGAGCGCTGCAGTGGCGCGGCGCATCCGGCCCTACCGGTATTTATAAACCGGAGGCGGAACTGTCACCGGGTAAGAGGGGGCCGTGCGCGCGGCCCAGTATATCGCTCCAGTGTATCGGTTGGCCACGACACGAGGGCTCACCATTGGGTAGCGTAACAGTTCATTCATAATTATAGCTTACCATTCAAAATAACTACATTCATCGTGAAGATACATTCACGTGACTGAGACTTTTATAATTGGTATCTTAATAATATATAGTAAATAATATATAGTAAATCTCGAGACGCGTTTGTCCGGGCATAGATGTGTGATTGTGTTCAAATTAGCACATAGGCCACATCTTATAAAAAATAAACATAATTTTATCAGTCACCACAACGCGTCGCTAGAATAACGTAAAAGATATAATAAGTATTCAATTTTAGTTGAGAGTATCTTATCAAAAATGAATGAATTTGATATCATTGATATTGTTTCCATTGAAAGCCGTCATCAAATTTATGAATGAATTATTTCAGGACAACGTATATGTCATGAATGAACGAAACACTAACTGATTCGGTATATAAATCAATCAGCGACGCGCGCCCACGCATCTTCACGTGGCCACGTGGGATGTGGCGTGCTGCGCGGATGTGGCGTGCTGCGCGGGATGCGGAGCGGCGCACTGTACTCGAGTCGTCAGTGCCGTAGCCCAATTTGACTCGGCGATGATCATTTTACGCGCCACGAGGTTCCGGCACCAATTTATCACTTAAGAGCTTCCGTTTATGCGCGCTGCGGCGGGATTTGAACGGATTGTTTCATGGCGTTCCCAAGTCGATATGGCTTCTGGAAGCTACTTCAAAGTGTTTAAAATATTGTGAATGTATTTAGATATAGGGTTAACTAGTTATGCGACGCATCATTAAGCGTGGTATACCACAAGGTAATAACATAATGGTATTGTTATGTATTAGACTACTAGACGTCACTCGCTACTTGATGATGAAATGATTGACGCTACAAACAAATGCTAAAAATAGAATAAATTAATTATTTGAGGGTCCAACAACAAACTCGTGGCGTGGCGGTGGGGCTTAGTAGCCTGGGGTGAACCCAGGCGAAGCTAATTGAACCGAGGGGGATATTTGCACCCTTCTTATAAGAAGAGGGGGCTTAAAGATCAGGAGGAGGAATCGCTCTCGATACCCCCCTTATAAGAGCGGACCTAAGACCAACAGGAGGTGGCGCTTTTGCGCACGAGGCAAGGGGCGAGGATGCGAACCACACCCCATTGCACTCTCCCAAAGGCGGTGGGGTTGTCTTGTAGTGCGGGGCAACTCCATCTGTGGAGGTAGAGTTGGTCCCTGGGGGGCTGACTAGCCGTCGAGGTGCCCTGAAGATTTGTTGTTCCGGGCCACCACACCAAAGGCGGCACTGCTGGTACTCGCGGTGTTTTTGTGGGTATTCGGCACTATCATGTGCCGCGAGTCCCACACACCACTGGACCCCACACAGGGCCGGTGAAGGCGCGTAAATGCGTTTACCCGCGTCAATAAAAAAAAGGTTCTAGACAGACAGGTGTGTATTGGTATACAAAAGTGTAACTTTGATTTCACTGCAGCACCTCCTGGTTTTTATGGTATAGGGCAAACGAGCAGCGCTATCTCTTACTAAGTTTATACCCATACAATTTATTATAGTTGGCAATTGGCCTTTTAGCTTATCTAAAGCGAGTCTCGCCACCGCTCGAGTCTGATTGAGCTAGATTACAGGTCAGTAGTCAGTACTTTTGTCATTATAAGACAATCCTTTCGTCAAGTGGACGATTAGGTCTAGCGCCTAACCCCTTTGTGCAAATTACACTTATATATTACAGTTTCGCCTACTTTGTCTACCTGTTTTCCTAAATTACATCCTTTTTAGGGTAGGGTTTTTAACAATGGTTCAATTACTAAGAGTCCGCTGTCCGCCTGTCTGTCACCAGGCTTTATCTCAAGATCCTGACAGCTTGACAGTTAGTGTCTGTTGTTGCTATAAGAACAAATAGCTATACAACAGATTCTAGACATTGGTACTGAACCCTTCTTGCGTGAGTCGACTCGCTTATCACCGTTATTTTCTTAACCAGTTGTGCCCCGCGTTATCACCCGCATAAAATATATCCCTAAGGTAAAATTTATCTTTGTGTTATTCCAGAGTGTAATCAAAACCGGTGTCACATTTCATCAAAATTGTTCAGAGTTTTTGAGTAACAAACATTGATAGAATGACATGAGTAGAATATATCATCTGGACCATTCTAGTCTAAGTTTACGACTTGTACAATCGCACTTAATAACACATTTAATGAAATTAATTACAATTTTTATTGAAATTCTCAAAAAGACAATTTAATTTCTTTTTAAATAAGAGCGTTTGAGGGATTCTATTGCGGTCCATTTAATGAACCTAAATTGATGTTCGCTTTTTAAATTCTGTTCTTGTGTTAGTGAATTTCTTAATTTAACCCCAAAATGCCTGTTTGGGTTACCGATTTGCTTTCAACAAACCAAGTACAACACGCATACAGAACACGAAAATATGTTTAGGCATCTCCCGGCCTGCGATACGGAGAGCGCCGAGCGACTGATAAGGTATCATTAATTCACGAGACAAAGAACTCATTAAGTTGTGAGTCGGCGAGTGACGTGACACTTCCTCCGATATCTGCCACCGCATCCTGATCACCTCTGGGGTCACTAAATTATTATCACTTCCTATACATTGAGTTATTATACGACTACGATAGGGTTGGCAACCCCAAATTTCAAAAGTAATACTTATTAAAACGATCAGAACAATTTAGATCACATTGCTTCTAGCTGTAACATGATATTAGCTGTGGTCAGTTAATATCCGTTTAGCAGATGTGTTAGAGGTAGTTGTATGACAAAATTGGCACTGTATTGGCGTTTATACTACAAAACGTTGTCATATGACATTACTATACAACAAAAACTAGATATGAATATTCGGCACGCACATAATGCACCAGTTTATGACACAATTTCAAAATACTGCAAATGAACTTTAGTCAGACTCAAGGTTATATAAATGTTTGTAGGGTCGATCCTGAATTAAAGTAATTAAATAAATCAATGTTTGTTTGTCCTTTATGTGCACTTAAAATGAAAGCAGAAATTATGTTCAGATGCATGAAATTTGGCTACGCTACGCTTTTTTGTTAATGTCTAGAACTGATATAAAAACATAGTAACGCTCGCGGGAGGCAGGCGAGTGACCCAGAACAATGTATATAAATCATGTTTTACAATACCAGTAGTCACTATCAAGTTAGTATAATTAAGCAAATGCAATAAAGACACAACACAAATGAAGCGGGTGAATTTTAAATACACGAATAGGCGGCACTGATAGCAGGGCGCTATAGAACCCATGACGCTACTAAAAATATCCAGGCTATCTATAAAAAGAGGACTGTTAGCAGCTCCAGTCATACATTCGCTTATAACTCACGAGACCAAACTGCCCCCGGAATGGATTTATTGTAAGTGAGAATCACATTAAATTTACATTAAGCCAGTGGAACTGGTTTCTACAGTTCATCTACTAGGTTCATATATCAGTGAGCATATCGTGAGAACGTCGAAAACGTATTCAACGAAAGCAAAGTATTGTATATTTTGCATGTGAAATGAGGGGAAAGAAATTCGTTGCATCGCCCGTGGTCAACGGTACTATGAGATCAGCTGAAGATATGCCGTCGCTTCCTGCAATAAACCCACAACACAACTCACTGCTACGCTATTAATTCCAAGAGTAGCTTGATTAAAACTATTAGTTTTGACGACGACGAGATTGCACCTAAACCAAACGATCAACGATCGGGATATAAAATTGATAAATATTATTTACACACGTCTGCAGCTTGGATTTATTTTCGTGAGGTTTTGTCGGTTGCTCGACATTTTTTCTAGTATCTCCAAGTTTTAGAGTGAGAACTTATCATTTTGAATAAATAAATGGTTAGATAGTAAATATAAAATAACTAGTTTATCGAAACTAGTTATGTAGTACCAGTCATTGTCCTGAATCCATGTGCATTAGTATAGTAACAAATTTCTAAATGCGCTTGCAAGGTCTTCAATTTATTTTGATATTATTTAAAACTCTCTGAAACCGGCCGAGTCGTTAAAGTTTAGTGTGGTTATCTATAAGCCAAGGAATCCTACACATAGTTACAAGACCTGGGCTGTACACTACATATACTCAAAACATTAATCCGACTACAAATCTCAAAGAGCGCAAGAAGTTCGCCTGTGTCGGTAGTTGAATTCAGTAATAAATTATTAGATTATGTTAACTACATATTTATATTAAAATAATTGAATGGAACACCTGTCGGCGTCGATTCATCAACAATGTGTGCATGGAATCGTGATGCGTGCAGTGTCCCTTTGAGTTCCAAAACCGAGCGGCGAGGGTTGTGGCGGAAGGGACGTTCCGCACCGACGCATGCTCGCCGGAAACGCATCCGGGACGTCGCGCCGCCCCTGCACGAACCTCCCCCGTCCCCGCCTGTCAGCGCACTTGTGTTTTTTTACTTAACGTGCTGCCAACTGACAACTGGGAAGTGCATTTTTAGCGATCTCAAGGACGTTCCCACAAAAACATCTGTCGGCCGTCTTGACGATCTTTAAGACTAAAGAGGAATGGATAGATAGGCGTATATACAGATGATGATTCGTGTAGAACTTCGTACATGATTTATGAACTATAACAGTCAAATCACTAGATACCGGTTTTCTATTCCATAGATTCAAGTTTGACACTTAGAAGTCACAGGAGATCAGAAGCGTTCTATCGACCCGTATTTAGTATTGACTACTAAGTGCTATCAAAAGTGATACAGAACAGATCATTTACCATTTGTTTTTAAAATGAAAGTAAAAACGTGTGGAGTTTCTTTTATCATAATAAAAAACATTACATTAAAGAACCTAACAATTTACCACCATATGACAGGGCTCGAGCGTTGTCAGGGCATTATTATCAACAGTTATTAACTATACTACACAGATACATACAAAGTTTAAACATTGATTACAACAAAATCATCACATTATGCTTTGCTGCTAAACCTACCAATGAACGATCGAGGAATTCCATCCTAATTTTCCTTGTTGAAGAATTCTATAATGAATTTTATACGTCTCTTCTTAAAATCAATAAAAATGTTTTGCTTCTTCTGAATAATATGTTTAGACTTCGTGCGCGATTCAACGTCCACGCAAAATAACATCGCGCCCTTTAACACCAGCTTCTGCGACTTATGTTCAGAGGCATGAAGATCAACGGGATCACCTAACCACTCATCATTTTTTAAAGAGGAAGTGCCCTGCTGCATTGCAGCCGAATTGGACCGGCCCGGCCTAGGAGGTACCCGTCGAGCACATAACACCGCCCTAAAATGACAACTTAGATTGGATTATGAGTAACGAGAGGTCCATCAGAGAGCAGGGCGGAGCGCAAAGCATCTGCATTTGCGGATGTCAATGGACTTTGGTAGTCCCGCTGGCTTCGGCTGTGGAGCCAAGCAACTAAGACGGATAATATTCCAGATATTGCAGTAGCTAGTGATTATAGGATGAGTAGACTGACGATAAGGTGACCAGCGTTGTATAGAAGCGGGCGTGGCTCTATAAATATAGTCTACAACAGGATGTGAAGAGAAGAGCTGGTAATAAAGGAAGCAATATAAATAAAGTACAATTTTGATTACATCAACGATGTCGAGTGTTCAGTATTTATGGCAATTCCATCAAAAGTAGCCATTATCATCTTGTTATTATCGGTGCACTTATCAAATTGTTAATCACAATTCACAACATTAACATCTACTGTAGTGAAACATTTCTAGCCTTTTCAGACGTTTTATATAGACGATAGCTAAGTTGGCGTGTTTTGGGAATAAAATTATTTTTATAGTTTATATATTTATAGAAATGAAACGTGTATTTTGTCTTGTGGTAAGAAGCATTTGCGGGTTCACCCCCGTATAGCCCGCACATTGAGCTCCTATTTGTCATAGTGTAAACATAATATAGCTTATACTAACACTGGAGTGCTTTTCAATTGCGACCAGTAAATCTCGAGATGTGCGTGTTCAAACAAGCTCTTTGGCTTTATAATCTTATACGAGTATATAAAATTCTCGTGCCACAATGTTAATAACACGTTAGTCCTCCGAAATGGCTTTACCGATTTTTACCAAATTTTATATGCATATTCTGTGGGCCTGAGAAACGGCTACCATCTATTTTTCGTGCTCGTGTACGTACAAATAAGTGATTTTACCCGCGTAACTACAATCCTCAATATGCTGTATATTTATGGACCGTAGTTACACGGGTGAAACCGCGGGGCGCAGCTAGTATACGTGTAGATTCATTAATCAAATAGTGTGTTACTGTCAAACTGAAATTATGTCTGAGTTAGTTTCCCCCGTTTTTCACAGTTTCAAATCCTGGAATGGATTTGGAATCATTCAATGGCGGAGCGTTAGTGTAAAATGATGAGAGTAAATTTTTGCGGTGCGATGTTACGCCAAATAATTATAACTTCTAACGCGTGTACTTAAGAAAAGTGTTTTTATGTCACAATTTTTTCATGTATTATATTATTCAATTATGTTGGCGATTGTTTCTGTCTGGTATTCGTGACACAGGTACAGAAGCTGAGAAAGGAACTAGGTTAGCAAGACTGGAATTATTCATAAATGTACATAATATGTCAAATTGTTTATATTAATGGCTTATCGCCTTAATAGTGTTCATTATTACAACAATTTGCAACAGGTTATGCTAGATTCTGATTAATCAATATCACTCCGATACATAACACGACATGTTGTAACTTGATTCAGTATCGTACGTATAAAAACAGATTCCGCTTCTATACTTAGAACTTCCACGCTCCTCACGTCGAATACAATGAAAAGCTCATTCGGTCCAACCCAATAGGTGTGCCCAACTGTTCCTGCTGTTTTGGCGTTATGAAGGTGCAATAAAAGTAGTTGGCCGTACATTGCATAATATGCATTTATGTTATCTCTTGTGCCTATATGTAAATACCATGGGTATATTTCATGGTATGTTTAAACTTTCATCATAAATTTGGAACGGGAAGGTGTGGTGTCGGGCCTAATTGTGTAAAATACCGCAGTTCTTGCAACTAAACGTCTCATCCTTGCTTTTAACAAGGTTAAAGATAATAAAGCAATGGTACATAAGATAAGGGGATTAATTTCATACTTCATTTGTTACCTAGTTTTTTTTTAAAGTTTTTTAAGTTGTTGTTATTTGTCTGTCGTCATATTTGCAAGAATGGTTAAAGTGACTACTATCGTCCATCGACATCCACATAACCAGTCGTCTTGCAGGCAAGTTCAATAAGTATCCTATACGACTACACACCTATTGTTTTAAAAGTGTATTAGAACAAGGTTTTCTTTTATTGTGTATGTAATTTAAATTTATTTATTTTGCTAATTATATTCTTTTATAATAGTGCTGCTTGCGATTGCAAATAAAAGTTATATCTATCCATCTTTCTATGTATTTCTTCTTCTAAGGTCATATTGGGTCGGAAATACCGTAGGGTAGCAGACTAGTTCCATATGATTAATATGCGCGACAAAGATGGCGTGTAATCACACATAACATGGACCCATGGCCATTTAAACGGTCAGGGTGAAATATATTTCACAACAATATTTAGTTCTAAAACGTTGTTCGAATGGCTCTGCTGTTAATAGATTTCTCGACGAATAGAGCTACTATTATGTACCACTTTGAGGTCAACCAACATTAAATTAGGAAAGTGTTTTTGCTATACCAATTAAACCGTACTATGTGCGGATGTGAGATGTGTAATATGTACATGCAGCGTAGTAAACGCGAACAGGATGTAGTATTTAGTAGTATCAATCTATTTGGCGAGCCTAGTTAGTGCGAATTAACACCGACATGTACGCACATTCTTCATTGTAACGCAACGCGTGAACCACACAAGATGCGTTACCGAAAACCTTGACCCACTAACGTGCGCTCCCTAAATTTGTTCTAGTTAGTCGATAACAGCCGGAAGGCTGGCCGGAAGCTCAACAAAGGATCCGTTATGCGTTGTATGGCAAATATTTTGTTTGGATAGGTACTAGGGAACCATTACCTATGTGCTTAAATGCTATTCGATTTGCCGTACCGATACATAATATTTGCACTCCTTCTTAACCTCTACTTAATAAAGAGCAGAGAAATAAGCTGTATGGAAAAAATAACTCTCCACTAGAATACGGACGAGACAAGTGTATTGTTAAAACTAGTAGGGAAAAGCTGGATAAGAACTGAACTAGTTGATTAAATGTTTTGTCACTTCTTGATGGAAATTCATGTTAACACTTGAATAAACAAATAAACTTTACTTTTTCCACAATTAATTTATTTTTCAATCTACACTTCTTTTTGTGATATATATAATATATTATTTTACAAAAATAGGATAGGAAATGCCCAGGACCGGAGATTGGCGTGGTAGAAGGGACCTATACCTACTACCTGTACCCAGCAGCGGGAATATTGTGACTGGTGACTTAGTGTACTCATAATTATAGTAAAAGCTGAACGGGTTTTATACTGTTTTCCCCGATTAATATATTATTATACCTATATCTATTCCCGAGGACAGTTAGAACACCAAATACGACCGGCGATAGCCGACCGGTCACTAAAAATCGTGTATAGAGATCGAAGTATATTACCTACATAGCTTGACATTCTCTCCATCGTGTCGTGACGGTATAAAAACAATAGAGTGTGAGTGCAACAGTACTCACTTGAGTGTTCGCTCCATGGTGGAAGTGCGGAATATCTCCTCTTGGTCGAGTGACAGCACACAGTAGATGTCACGTTGGTAGGCGGCGCCATTATTGCGAGCTGGCAAATTCTTTGCTTCACCTGCAGACAAATTAAATGAAAGTAATTAAATATCTCTTGATTCCGCAGTATGTGGACGTAGCGTTATTGCATCAGAGTCGAATCAAATCGGCACAACTGCGGAGCTTCCTTCCGCTCACCAACTTAGAGAAACAGTTATAGCTATGGTGTCGAATTTTATGAGGTTTGCGGGCCCCGATAGCAACACATGTCTGAATAACCTTAAAAATCCCCATAAACACCGACTTCTGCTTAGTTTTGTCAAGCTCTACCGACTAGGAGTTATATATAATTTTTTGTGAAACGAGTAGATATAATAATAATAAATCTTTATTAAATAAATCTCAATTTTATAATTGAATTGTTTACTGGGTCACATAATAGCAGTGAAACTACAACTGTAAATTAAATGGATTTAAAAATAAACTGTCAAATTCAAACCGTAAATTCGTTGCCGTAACGCTTCATCGTGACAGCCCATAAGAAATCTTTTCAATATCTGATTTCAATAATGAAATTACTTCAATAACTGACACTAGAAAAAAGTTATAGTAGTAAAATTTCTTTAGAATCGATGGGATTTCAGAGCCAGTGAAACAAAAACAAGTCATGAAACAGATACTGAAATAATCTCATTATTTCGTTGGTTATATAAAAGATAAAAGACACATAATATGCGGTTGGGACGCACACACTCAAATTTTTTAGAACGTAAATAGCATTGAACAGGATGTCTTTTGTGATAAGATATGCATATAAATAAAGAATAATAATTGACCGACGATGTGTTTTATTTAATTACTTTGACAAAGTCTTGCACGTGTTAATCTGTCGGCAGAGTTGGCACATTGTTAAGTTTTGATGATTCTGATAAATATTTGATGACCGACTGACATAATAAGTACTTATAGCAGGCCAGAGGTAAGGAGAACCATATTATTAGAAAAGCAGTTCAATAATTAAGTACGCGGTTATAGTTCTGTTCATAACTTATGAGGTAGTGTACCATGAAAAAAACCGGTTAAAAACCTCTCTAAAGAGGGGGGGGGGTTAGCACACGCGCGGCAGCGCCCTCATCATGATTGGGGGAATCGCCCCCCCCCCTCTACCACGAGCGGGTGATACGAACGCGCGCGGTCGTCATGGTTAATCTAACCGGTACGGCGGTTTGATTTCAGCTCGATGCCAAGTCGCACACGGTACTGGATATCTCCTATGACCGCACTAACATCGAACGTGTGTGCTGTTGCCTGTCGAGATGTGGTGATGGTGGATTGAATCGTATAGTCCGAGCCCGAACCGCTCGGACGGGGTGCAATGTACCTGCACAATTGTCGTGATTTGATCGTACTCGACGATCAGAACGTCTCTGGGACGACGCCCCACGTTTGTATTGCAATTGGGATTGTAGTCCGCTGCATTAGTGACGAGAGGATTGTTACGAGCGGTAGCTCTAACGAAGTGTGTCTGAAAGAGCAGTAAATTTCACCGCGCGTCACTGTGCTACATATAGCTGATAAACCGTTAAAAGAATAAATAGTTTAGTTTTAGTAGTGTATAGTAGTGTATTTTGTATACATTTTATTTTTTACTCAAATATATAACAAAATACACAGTACAATAGGTAGCATGCGTTTTCAGATTACTCGATGTATGTTTTAACATCTATCGACAATTAAATACAAAATATGTTTCTTTATCAATACAGTGCTAATTATCGAAAGTGAGTTTCCTACACTATGTTATATTTCGACACTATTTTCATTTTTTTGTCCCTACCAAACGAGCACTCGGGAACTTTTGACAACTACCGATGCCCATAGACAACTGCATTATTGTCAAGCGTTGCCTTCCTTATCTCCTCCTATGGGCCATCCAAATTTAGTTGCATTGCAGCATGGCATTACCCCTTACTAAAGTCGTTCTTTAAAATTGTATCAATCTACAAATAAGGCGCCATCTATTTGAAGTGTTTATTCTTTTTCCTTCACAAAGATGGTGTTCCTTGCTCTGTCACCAGCAGCCTCCATATTAGTAAGCTACTATTCGTTACACATAATGCAAACGCAGTGGTCACGCCTCTTTATCTGTTTAAAATAAAAGAAACTTAGTTGCCAGCGGAAGCATCATTAGGGAGATCCGACAAATTGATACACATATCCTGTTAATGTTATAATATATTCCAAGGCGTATCCTTTGCGAGGATACTTTTCTCCGATACGCTACACTGTGCTATTAAGCTAGCTGCCTTCCGGCATGGGTAGAACATCATTAGACACTAACCAAATGCCAAGATTGAGGTACATCTTGTGGGGAAGAGAGAAAATACTCATTTGTGAGCCACTAACACGAATACTAAGTATCCAATTGATGCTTCTTTATTCTTATACTAATTATTAATAGCCTTTCGTACAGATCAATCACGTCATACATAAACCCAACGGTTTTGTCCACTATTAGTAGTGTCATGTTTGCTTCCTGCACAAGTCCACAGTCCCTACACTGGTATAATCTAAATTATTGAATGACTAAAAAGACGTTTCTGAAATAGACAGAATGTGTTAAGACGCCCTAATGAGCTCAAACTCGATTGGCTAATAGTAAAATTGGTAGTCCATGGTTTCGTCAGCAACCTTCCAATTCCATCGTCAGACCAGCTCAATGGTACCTATGGAGTTGTAAAGTTCTTTTTAAATATTTTTTAGTAGTATAAAAACAAACGAGCAATGGGTCCTTGTTACGACTACTGACGCCCTTGAATATCCGCATAACTTCTATGCCAAAGTGTTGCCCTCCTTTCTTTCTCCCCTCCACCGGCTACTCACAAACCACACGAAACGCGATATCGAAGCTGGCGGTATCATGTGAGCGATAGATACCTCCCGGGGCGTGCCGGCCCAATTCGGCTGCAAGACAGCATGGCACTACCTCTTACAAAAATGTTGTATGATGATACAGCAATTAGAAGTGCAGGAAATTGAATTTTTAGATTTTATTACATGAGGTTAGTCTGTTACAGCTCGACCTGATAAAGGCGATCAGAACCTGAAAGCGGTGTATAGCGTACGCCACAAACAAGCATATGGTCCTTATTCTCGAGGTCTTGCTAAGTTTATCGGCTAACACTACTAAAGGTAGTATCATAACTTTAATTATATTGTCGGCCTAGATTAAAACAGCAATTTCGGCTAGATAATGTCTTAACGTTAAAGAACGGAGGGCAATGTTTAGAAGTGGGAGAAAAACGTTTACGATAATGAACGGCAGTTACCTTTTTGTTTCTTTTTCACTGTCATACGCTCTGCCGCATATTCTGTTGTGCCTACGAACATAATTCACACTTTCTCTATGATAACATCCGTCGGCGGTTCGTAAGTATAGTGTATAATATAAACAAGTACTTGTAGTTATAAACAGTGCTATTATATTAAATAATATATACTATAGTAAATAATATATACCAATAATAGCTGTTTTTACCCGCCACTTTAACCGCGTGGCCTACAGACAAACCTAACAAACTCACGTGCAGAAGTTATTATGTCTATAGTTTGTGTTGTCGTGATGTATAAGGTATATATTTGGAAAGTTTCATTAAAATTCATTCAGTAGTTCTTACACGAAAGAGTAACAAAAACATCTATCCATTCCAACAAACTTTCGTGTTTGTAACATTACTAGGATAACAAAGCTGAAGAGATTTTGTTTGTTTGAACGCGCTAAAGTCTGGAACCATATACCACTAGCTGACCCGTGCTACTTCACCCACGTGAACTTTTTATCCCCTTAGAAAGTCAATCAGAGTTACTAAAAAATCTTTCTTCGGGCTCACTTACATCATGAAACCCTGTACCAAATTTTAAGTTTCTAGGTACAGCAGTTCCTGTAACACAAGTCCTTAAGCACAAGGATAGGCTAACGTACGTAATGTCCACAGTTATTATTATTATTATTATTACTGTTAATAATAATAATAACAGCCCCGACGCACGTTCGAAACATAATAAAAGATAAAGACACAATTATGGAGATAATTACTGTTAAGGCCTCTAGACTTTTTCGCATGTATTCGCGTTGCTCAATGGCGTGTGACCTCGTCAGACATCACTTTATACGGTAAAGCGAGTCGAGGCGAGCGCCATGCCATGCCTCCGCAGGAACATGTTCGCGGTAGAGCACGAGGCGCAACGAATGACCTTATCACAAAAATCATATAAAACTGTGACCCATCTACCTAAAGGAGATATCAAGAAAATAATATTTTAAAGACCAAACAATTTTGAAGTGCAGACTTCTTTTGAGTCGCGCTGAACAATTTTTCCCGCACCGGAAGAGGGAGTGTGGGACGACCTCCGACCCAGTGGACTGACGACTTGGTTAGGTAGGTGGCGGGGAGCCGCTGGATGCAAGTGGCTCACGACCGTGGCCTATGACGCTCTTTGGGGGAGGCCCATGCACGGGAGTGGACGTCGCCCGGTTGATGATAATGATGAGCAATTTTGGGGTGAATTTCGTTGCGTGAAAAATCTTCTTTAGATACGTTGTGTGTCTGTGTATGTATGTGCGTGTGTATGTGTAAGTTAAAACTAAGTCTTGGAGTTAGTGGTGCTGGATGGCACGGCCATATAGCGAGCGTTTCCTTATTGTGTCAAAAGAGATCATAATCTACAACAAGAGAGAAAATGCAGCGACTGTAATACTTACTGTAACCCCTTGACGATTACATATAGGCATTAGTTATTACCTACTCATTGCATTGAGCTGTTTTCTTCGAATTACGTAAACAGAAGGGAGAAACTTACAAATTATAATCTAATGCATTATTTCCTCCATTTGAACTCGTCCAAAGGTAAATCCACAATATAAATTAGGCGTTCTAAATTGAAATATTTATTTATTTATTGTAGCCGGATGTCTTTACCTACATCGGATATGCAAAATGGCCCACGTCAGCTAATGTACTTGATGATGTCAACAAACGTAAACGGATTACTTTTATTTGTTTACTTACAAGTTCTAACAAATGTTAATGTTTTAACATGGCAAATTGCTTTTCTATTATAAAACAAAGTCCTCAGGAACTGTCTATAAGTATGATCACATACAGACAGCCTTTGAAGACTTTGAGGATGTTTTCAAAATCTATTGTACATTTATTACTCATGTGCTAAATAATAAAGGTTGAACCAGTTTTCGTGATGATAGGGTAGGGAAGCCAGCCTAAAACTCGTCCGTCCAAGTCGAAAGAGAAAGCAAATCTCTTCTCGCAATGTGCACGCGAGATTACAAAGACAAAGGTAGTAAATGCATTCTTCTCTTCCTTCTCTATTAACCAACACGGACGACTCTCGCCGTTATAGCCCCGCAAAAGACTTCCATTCTCTATGTATAATCAACTTTTTAGTTGTATTTCTATTTTGCTGGTTTCTCTCTTTCTACTCCCACTAGGGAACTGACGTGAAGGTGTGTTGTTGCTGTATTTTGTATGCGAAGCTGTGTATCAAATAACAATCAAAATCCTATTAAAGAAGTATATTTCCAATGTCAGGATCCACTTTGACTTGGCAGTTCTCCTATTGTGAGTAAACAACCTATTCCACATTCAATAACAAATAACAAATGTTATACAGACAATAGACTACATACAAACATAGGTCAAAAATTCAGGACAAGACTTGCAAATTGCAACTTATGTCGGGTGATGCTATCCATGAAACTTAGCATATTGCAAATTTTCATGTAAAATATAAACTAAACGTATCAACTGTCGCAACCAGTCCGTTGGACGTGTAACATGGCTAGTAGTGAGTTTCTCTTCACATATTAATGTACTAACGATGGCGCATATGCGACGAAAACACCCACGTTATGTATTGTTATCAATTTCAATAAATTCGCGATAAAAATTATTTTCCCACGTATTCTTAAGCCGCATTCAGGCCTCCATGTGTTGCACACACACCTACTTGTTTAAATGGGACAATAGGTTGATTTGAGTGAGCACTAACTAGACACTTGAACGGAAGTCGTTTGGAAATTAGAGAAAATGCGAAGGCAGTAAAAATGAAAAATAATTATTTACGAAGCTAAATAGCTAAATATTATAAAGACTTGGTCGAACATGTGTGTGTATGTGTGGTGGGGTTGAGTTTCGTAAATTTCATTTATAAAGGTTGTCTGCACACCCTAAGTTATTTTTATTTAAGTAAAATTAATCAGAGAGTGGTAACACACTTTTAAATATATAGATTATTTTTATTCTGTTCGCTTTATAGGAGCATATCATAACTTTTATGTAATAAAAGGTACATATAGTAACCAAAGAATTATAAAAGTAGGTAAATACTAATCATCTATTTGTGCACCCTACGGACTTGTAGAGACGTAAGGTCAGTAATAAGACTGCAATCTTGCCTCTGGGATTAATTATTTCATACAAAGAAAACGAACACAATGCAACACGCAATACTCTACTCTACACGCACGTGTCTACCAATTTTTTCCACAAGTCTAAATGCGGCGTTTAACGGACAAGCTTTTGACGAGTCTAATACAAAAGGAAACATAGGAAGTACGAAACGAAGAGCCGCGTCGACCTTTCACTAAACACAGCAACTACGTTATTTACGGCAGTAATTACAGCAACAATTATCGCGATTGTTGGGGTCAAACAAAGACCTTGCGTTAATCGTTTACAACCACACTAATTCGTAATTGGAGTGGAAGAAACTCACATAATTACGATGCGAATATGACAATCATCAAAATGGCGTACCGACGCCACGCCATCGAACTGGATCGTGGGAGTGAAACGGGAGTTGGAATAATGGATGTCTGAGGAAATGACTATGGTACACGCCACTGAGCCGCGGCAGTAGCGTCATTACGGTTTCCACACTCCTGTGCGTATTGTGTCGAAACCGAGAGTGCGTTGGCCAAGCTTTTTAGAAACGAAGTACAGCAATGGGAAAATTTTAATTTGATTTCAAAGTTTCTTTTTCTTAAGAATATAATTTTTTCGTTATTACCCTGTAAATCTCATGATAATTGTTGCATAATTACCGACACAGATACAGTTAATGTTAATGGGATTTGGAAATATCATGTTACGCACTATAGCCAAATGTGAGTTGAAGTCTCTGGTACGTACCTGGTAGTGTTTTATAAACTACTAGTTTATACGTCAATGTCATAATGTAATTCATACTTATTAACTATACAAATTTATTATTGTAATAAACAATACTTGACATATAGAGTCGACTCTTATAGCATTTTAAGTTGCTCGCCAGGGACTACGAATATTCAAGAAATAGTCGTATTTCTACCCATATGGTACGGAGATATTAAATGGAGAGTAAATGGTGACACACACAACATGAGTTTGAACTTTTTAATTTCAAGTACAAAACTAAATTAAACACAATAAACTAGAGGATTGGCTGTACATGCACGAGCCATACAAAACAGCTCAGTAATATGAGCAAACAAATGCCGTAATGACAGTTGAAACATTACAACCGTTTACTAAGCCCACACGAACCAGTATCCTACCTACCTACAAAACACATGCGCACTTCATAATTATTTTTTTAAATTTATTTATTTTTCGCAAGCTAATTTACACTGTATATCCATAAAATTACCCCAATTCTACTAAAATTTATGGAAATTTGGCAAAAGGGTATTCCCACCACTTTCTAACGCACATAATAATACGCAGACGATGCTTCTGACGTCACATGTACGTTGACGTAATCAAAATTTAGATAAGTGTATTCATTCAATAGTAGGGGAGCCGAAAAGAGGATTTGTGTGGTTACTCGAGCGCGCCGGAAAATCTTATGGCGAGCTACCACGCAAGCTGATGACGCCTGCCACCAAATATGGGCTTTCTATATTTTACATAGAGCAATCCCACAAAAATTATATTTAGCTATAATGTTCGTTCGAATTATGGAAATCGTCAGAATCTAATATGGAAGGTAAATTTCGAGCTAATAAATGTAAATTTATCTAAAATTTACCAATACCAACAGCGTCATACATGATAAAGGGATTTTCCAAAATTTGCGTTATGGGATCTAGTAACGTGAACGGTGATTATCTTTTATTTTGACGGAAATAGTTTAAGAATTACAAAAATAACAAAATCGGACAATTTCTATAATTACAACGAAAATAATAGATAACTCCCCTAAACCTCCCCCAACATAAAAATTCCATATTTGGTGGTAGCTGTCCGTAACATTTTCTGACGCGCACCATAAATAAACTACACAGCTTTAATAAGTCTTAAGCATTCATAAGTACTCTCGTACATTTTTGAAACGTCAAGTGTATAAATACGCCACTGGTAATGTTGCACAACGTGGAAACATTAAATAGTTTGAACGATGAAATTGAAAAGAATTCATTGATTTCAATGAGCTAAAGTGTTTCGTCTATTTTATTTCCTTTTTTTCATTACTAATACATGACCAGCCAGCCCTATTATACATATAATTTGGACCGCGTCCTTTAAAGCAATATACATGCCTTATAAACTGAAAAATGTAAAGACCCTGGATCCCTAGCTTTACGTGGGTCCGACGTAAAGCTACGTATCCAGGGTCGACGACGACGCGACAGACGAAGCGGCGGGTATCAGCTAGTGTAAATGTCGCAACCGGTGCCTCCGCGTAAATGTTTTCTTCACACTTTTGTCAGGTAACTGCCTACGTAGAAGGTTCAGGTGACAGCTTGCATCTAGGCTCTCACCTACCTCACCCACATAGGACATACAGTTTAATCCGAAGGTGTATTGTGAAATCTAGAATTCAATCACATCCTACAAACCTGTTCGGAATAAATGTACTTACTACTTGGTAATAAATTCGTTTAAATTCAAACAAACACTAAAGGTATGGTTGTTACGGTTGATAATATCTTCGACGTGGGGTAGTGCCATGCTGCATTGCAAACACATTAGGCCGGTACGACCTTGGACGTAATTCTCGCTCACATAACATGTCGTTAAAAGTACACGGTAAGTACTTTTAACCTGAATAACTGAACCTAATACTAGCGCCCCGCGGTTTCACCCGCTTATCATAACAGCCTATTATGGACCGTCACTTAGGGGCAAGAAAAATAGATAGTAGTCGATTCTCAGACCTACTGAATATGCATATAAAATTACGTATAAATCAGTGAAGCCGTTTCGGAGGAGTAAGTCATCTATTGTGACACGACAATTTTATATATAAGATAATAAAGCCGAATAGATTTTTTTGTTGGTTTGTATTCCCAGAGATTACTCTGAACTAGCAAATAGGATTACGAACATCATCTGGAATGTGATAGCTATTTTCATGAGTAAGGTTATATCTAGCCTTCAGGCTATATATCATGACCCTCTAGGGTGAAACCACTAATTAATGAAAATAAATTAACAAAATTAAAAATTTAATTAATAAAAATTGATTAATTAAAATATGAATTCTAATTATTAAAATGTCTATAACTATTATATAGGCATTACATTAACAATTGTGTCACAGCTGAATTTCAGCTACTGTCATATACACACTGACCAACTGTACAGAAGATAATTCATGATATTATTGGGCACAAGTGTGTGTGCAAACACAATTACAGTCTATATTTCCTCACTCCCTTTTCCAGTGGGACAGCAACGATGGATAGCGCGCTCTTCGAGTCACAGGGGTGTACCATGTTGGCAACCCTGCCCAAACCTCCTGGCTCCGGACTGGTGCATGAGGCCATGAGGTGGTAGTGTACTAATATGTATTGTGTATTGCATATTTAGCAGGTGTATTGAAGAAGAATCATTACTGAATTTAAACACGCAGGACAGAAGCAGATACAATAATATACTTAGACAATACAAGGCAGCGTAAAACGAGGTCCTCTACGTCGGAAGATTTAGCAAATGAATTACTCTCTCATTTTTATTGATTGCGAGATAGATAAACATGTTACCTACTGCTTTCTCATCTTCCTTCTCTCTTCACCAAGACGGTCACTCGCTGTCATCTCTGTGTACAGAGGTTAAGAATTGCTTAGTCTTGTGTAACAGTTGCTCATTAACATCAAATATACATGCATGTAATGACATGAATGTATGTTCTATTGTACATCATGTATCATTAACACAAAGGTTTGTTTTGTCCATTTGTTCTTATTATAACGTCTCACGTTATATTGGGCTTGTCGAAATATTCATTCTTTTGCAAATTTCGAAATATTTTCGTGTAAATTGCCTATGTTGCGGGTGACCTACAGATATTAATGCAATAATTGGCAATTTGAAGAAACTAGCTGACCTCATACAGTTACAATAAAACTACTTCTACGGATTTTATCGCGGTTTATTTCACTATTTAACTAGACCGACGTTTCAGGAGCAGTCCACCCGTGACCATGGTCGCTCTAAATTTCTGAAACCCTGGGCTAGTTAAATAATTGAACAAACCGCGATAAAATCCGTAAAAGTAGTTTTATTGTGACAGTCGCGTAAATTTTTTACATCAAACTCAGTGTTTTTTTTTTAATATGAATTATATACTTTTAGATACGGAACATGTGTCAATGAAGTTGTTTTTTTTTTATTCAGACTGACCATGAATTGAAATATATCATAGTATTTTATATAATAGAGTAGATATTATTTTTATAATAAAAACGTTCATAAATCAAAGGTAAAATGTGAACGTTGAAATATATTTTGTGCAAACAACATAAGTGTACTTGTATAGTAAAATTTCGTCACGATAATCAGTATCACTACATAGTACCTACATAAAACAATCACCAATGTAGTCTTCATTATCATTACACTGTATAAAACAAAGTGTATCAACTGAAACTTTTAAACTATGGAACGGGTTTTAATGCTGCTCTTTTTAATAGATAATTTCCAATTTCCCTTCCCTGCCAAAAACACGATTGCAATAGTCTTAAAGACGTTTCTTGGCGAGATTACGGATATAGAAAATAATATCACCGAAATGTACGTAAAATAAAGTCAGTGAATAAGATTGAACAATTGATAAGGTTAACACATTAGGCACAACCGTGATTCATAAACGTTGCGTTGTAGCCTTGCGTACTGCAGAGAGTGAAATCTGAATAGTGAATAAATGTAAATACGTTACTATACCATTTCGGTTACGACTGAACATTCAAACCGATCGTGGTCGTCGCCCCTTTTCATACTTATTTTTACATTTGTGTACAAAACTAACACGCCACGACACTGACGCTAAGGACATTTCCAACAAAAAGAATCGATACTAACAATCAAAGTTTCTATACTTGATTTTTTTGTTGTATCTGAACACTGGCCAATTCAGGCCCCTAAATAAACTTTATCTACATCTCTATAGTATTTGAAGCCCTATATGTGTCCAATTATTAGACAGAGGCATCCCTACTTTTTTCAGCTCTCCTCTGTCTGGAGCTTCCTAGCGCCAACCAGACAGGTATCCATCGAGTTATTCTCGCCATCTCCTTATTCATACCCGAAATGAAACTCTGGTACCAAACTACATCTACTTACCACAGAGCTAAGGTCAACAACGCTCTTATGCTCACTAACATAATGTTACCTTTGAGGAAATTCCCTTAATAATCTCCTTGTACAATTTATTTGATCAACTAAATTCACACATTTGAAATTAGACGAATTTCTTTTTTATTAAACACGTGTAATTTGGTCGTAACAGAATAAAACTGATGTTTTGTAAACATTTGTTGTTTCGAGACGTAATACAGTTTTATCGTAATCTTATCTGAAGTGGCTCTGAATGAAAACGTCCACGTGAGCGCCTGCCGCCGGCCTTCGCGGTGAGACAGTCGATAACGACGATAAATGACTTGGTTTTTCATTAACGGAGCGTCGAGTTTCCATGAATGGGTGCGCTCAATGGAAAAGGCGAGCCTCATTCAAGGGGCGATAAGTACAGTCGGATCGATATTATTCATGATAAACATTT